>JAEIHY010016376.1:0-30644 GCA_018904565.1 Drosophila tsacasi
GGATTCTCCTCCACCCAGGACACTGTGATTGGACTGCAGGCCCTGACCAAGTTCGCCTACAAGACGGGATCTGGATCCGGCACCATGGACATCGAGTTTGAGTCATCGCCGGATGGCGGATCCAAGGAAACGATCGCTGTGAACCCCGAGAACTCCCTCGTTCTGCAGACCCATGTGCTCCCGAAAACCACTCGCAAGGTGGACTTCACGGCCAAGGGCTCGGGATCTGCGATGGTGCAGTTCTCGTACCGCTACAATCTGGCCGAGAAGGAGAAGAAGCCCAGCTTCAAGGTCACGCCCACGGTCAAGGACTCGCCTAGCCAGCTGCTGGTGGTGGACATCTGCGCCGAGTACATTCCGATGGAGGAAGGCGCCAAGGACAAGGACTCCAACATGGCTGTCATGGAGATCGCCCTGCCCTCCGGCTATGTGGGAGATGCCGACAGCCTGGGCAAGATCGAGGCCGTGGACCGCGTGAAGCGGGTGGAGACCAAGAACTCTGACTCGACGGTGGTCGTCTACTTCGACAGCCTGACTCCCGGGGACGTGAAGTGCCTGCCGGTGGAGGCTTCCAGGGCTCACGCGGTGGCCAAGCAGAAGCCGGCCTCCGTCTCCCTCTACGACTACTACGACACGGAGCGCAAGGCCACCGAGTACTACCAGGTGAAGTCCTCGCTCTGCGACATTTGCGAGGGCTCCGACTGCGGAGAGGGCTGCCAAAAGGCTTAAGAGCTGTTGTGGATCAATGTACAGCTGCTGGAACGTCTAATAAATAATTATTTTTGAATTTTACATTGACTTCTTTATTTTTTTTTTTATAATTTTTGGAGTAGAAGACAAGACATGCTTTCCTCAGCCTTTAGGACAGCCATAATAATCGTGTTAATCCTTTGTTTTTCATATACAAGAACATCTTTTCGTTTTCTTAATTTCCTTATTTTAAATTTCAATTACAACAAATGCTTTCTGATGGGGAGTCCTTTTATTCTCAATTTTAATATTCAGGCGTAATTATTCATCCTTCGCAGTTGGCCCGTCAATGAGTCTGATTGCAAATTAAATTATTATTAAATTAAGTTTAAAAGTGTGTAAAATAACTCACATTTGCACATTCGGTATCATTAATTCTACATCAATATTGGCATCCAGCATTATTTTACGAAAACTCCTCTGTGCCCTAGGATGTACCATTATGTGGACTTCATTTCTCGACCGATGCCATAGGTTATACTATATAAATTAAGTTCGAACTGCATACAAATATGGGGATTAGGATCTTACGCACCCTGTCGTGTTGCTCCAGAAGTTCATCAATAATACGGTGCTGACTTGGGGAGGCAGGCCGGACCCTGTACACCGAGTAGCCTTCATAGGAACGAGAAGGAGGAACTGAAAAGGACCACACCTGAGCCACTATAAGAAGCAACAATACAATTAATGGACGCATTTCGACTAAACTGAGTGACCTATATCAGGCGATTTAATGCCTCAGTTCTGAGGCGGACTCAATTGTGACAGCTGCTTTCAGAATTGAAAAGATTAAAATAAGAATGAGGCTTTAGAAAACGAAGCAACTGTCTGACAGACGACTGATTGTATTTCATTTTGGGGAATTCAATTTTACAATTATGTACATTACTTAATGATTCCAACTGCAAATAAATATATGTGCCTGGGAAAAAAATGGGGGAGCTAATCTAAGTTTATGATTTTATAGATAAGGCATCTAGGAAAACTTATATGGCTTCCCTGTGAGTTCGACTATTGCCTCCATAAAAGCTCTTTATTAATTTCATTGGTTAACGATCGGGCAGATATCTTTACAGCCTAAATAAGATTTTAATAGAATCGTGCCATTTAATTATCGACTGAGTTGGAAGTCTGGAGAAGAAACAGTCGCTAACCGCCGGCCAGAGGAGAAGGATGGCATTGAAGCATTTCCTAATAGCCTTCGCAATAGTTGGCTTGGTCCAAGCAGCGAGTGTGAGCCAGGATGACAGGATACGCTACGACAACTACTCCGTGTTCAAGGTCAGGTACGAGACCCAAGAGCAGCGAAGCCGCCTTCGAAGTCTAGTGGAGGATCAGGACAATGTCAGTATTTTCAAACCCTAAGCTGGTGTTATATAAAGTCTTAGAGTTCTACTTTAGTTTAAGCATTGGGGTGCCATCAAGGATGAGCTGCATTTGATGGTGAGTCCCGGGGCCGTGTCTCAGTTCAAAACTGAGATCCACAGAGCCAACCTGAGTGCGGAGGTGTTAATTAGCAATGTACAAGAGTAAGTTACATCCCCAAAAAGTGGAGTTTATATAAAAAAACGGACTTTACAGACTCATTGACTCTGAGAAAGCCTCTGACCCAAGAGCCAGTGCAGATGGATCCTTTGGCTGGAGAAAGTACAACACTCTGGCTGAAATCTATGACTGGCTGGATGGCATCCTGGCGGCTTACCCAACGGTAACCGAGGAGTTTATCGTGGGTCAATCCTACGAAGGTCGCACCATACGTGGCATAAAGATATCGTACAAGTCGGGAAATCCTGGAGTGCTTATCGAGTCAAATATCCATGCCAACGAGTGGATAGCCTCGGCCACAGCCACCTGGCTGATCAACGAGTTCCTCACCTCGGAAGACGTACTGGTCAGGCAGATGGTGGAGAATCACGACTGGTACATTATTCCTGTGCTCAACGTGGACGGCTTTGTGTACTCCCACGAGAAGGTAATCCGAACTGCATTCCTAATATATAATAATTCATATGAAGCTGGTCCCCTATAGGATCGAATGTGGCGCAAGACCCGCCAGCCGTCGGCTGACTCATCCTGCATTGGAGTTGATCCCAACCGGAACTTTGATGTCCGATGGATGGAGAGTGACGGCGCCTCGTCGGATCCCTGTGACTGGAATTACGGTGGACCGCATGCGCTCTCCGAGCCCGAAATCCAGGCAATGACTGATTTGGTGAACAGTCTAAAGGACAAGATCAATGTAATGCTGGCCTTCCACAGCTATAGCCAGGTTGTGCTCTCGCCATACGGCCACAGCAGCGTGGAGTTTCCCCCCAATTACGATGATCTGATGGCCGTCGCCAAGGCGTATGCGGATGCGGTGGGTGAACTGCCATATGGTACCGTCTTTCAATACGGTTCTGTGGGCGGACTGCTTTGTAGGTTTCTTTTTCAAATCACCTGAATTAGACAGAAACTAATTTTTCGAGGTAAATCTTCCAGATCCCGCCACTGGAGCCACCATTGATCTGACCTACCAGGAGGGCATTCAGATAACCTACACCGTTGAGTTCAGGGACACAGGACATTACGGCTTCATCCTACCCCCGGCACACATCATTCCCAATTCCGAGGAGGCTTTGGCAGGCATTATGGCGCTGTTGGAGAAAACCCAGGAGTTGGGCTACATGAATTCCAAGAGCAAGCTGTAACTACCATTTAATAATAAAAATTCCTAAGGGAAGGGCTATGAGAATTGCAGGAATTGAACACATATTTATCATTCTTTTTAAGATCGTCCCAAATTCAGTTTCCACAAACTAATTGAGGCATCTCCGGGCAGCTTGTTCTATTGATAAGGCGCACGAGAACAAGTTATATAAATTGTTAAATAGTTAGCTCTTAAGTCCCTATCTTTACAATCCAATTATGACTAACAATAGTCAAGCGATATGGCAATCGTCTGGCTTGGATTTGTGAACAAGTAATAGTCGCTGATCGCATTCGCAGCACTAAGCATGGCGCAAAATATTTTCCTTACACTTCTGGCATTAACTGGCTTGGTCCACGGCATGAGCTTGGGCCAGGACGAAAGGATACGGTATGACAACTACTCAGTGTATAAGGTCAAGTTGGAGACTCAGGGGCAGAGGAGCCTGTTCAAAAAGCTGGCAGAGGATCGGGACAACGTGAGCTCGCTTATGCAGTATTTTCATGAAATATATTCAGATAGCCATTTTATAGTTTCGACTTTGGGGCGAAGCCAAAGACGAGTTGCACCTAATGGTCAGTCCGGATGCTTTTGGCGAACTAGAGTCTGAAGTCCAGAGGACCAACGCCAGTGCAGAGCTCTTCATCAGTAATGTACAGGAGTGAGTATAAATCGGGGAAGTAATTTCTGATCAAATATTATAGGAAATATCCCATTCAAGGCTCATTGACTCCGAGGAAAGTGGCAATCTTATGGCCGCCAGGGATGGCTCATTCGGTTGGACCAAGTACAACACTCTGGCAGAAATTTATGCCTGGCTGGATGACATACTGGCTGCATATCCCGTAATCACCGAGGGCTTTGTTCTGGGTCAATCCTACGAGGGACGTACTATTCGGGGCATCAAGGTCTCCTACAAGTCGGGCAACCCCGGGGTCTTCATTGAGTCCAACATTCATGCCAGGGAGTGGATCACCTCCGCCACAGCCACTTGGTTGATCAATCAGTTCCTAACCTCCAGCGATGAGTTGGTCAGGCAGCTCGCCGAGAGTCACGACTGGTACATTGTGCCCGTGCTAAATGTGGACGGTTTTGTTTACACTCACGAGAAGGTGGAGTTAACTTGAATTACACTTTTATTGTTTGCTAAGAAATTCCGTTCTGCAGGATCGCATGTGGCGCAAGACCCGCCAGCCCTCCGATATTTCGACTTGCATTGGTGTCGATCCCAACCGCAACTTCGACTCCCATTGGATGGAGAATAATGGTGCCTCTGATAACCCTTGCGCCGAAGACTACGGCGGACCGAAGCCCTTCTCGGAGCCGGAGATCCAGGCTATGGCCGACTTTGTGAGCAGCCTCCAGGGAAAGATCAACGTATTGTTGGCCTTCCACTCGTACAGCCAGCTTCTGCTCTCCCCCTACGGACACACTGCGGAGGAGCAACCGCCCAATATTGATGACTTGATGGACGTGGCTAAGGCCTATGCAGATGCGGTCGAGGGTCTGCCATATGGCACTGTCTACAGATACGGCACATCTGCGGGCATTCTGTGTAAGTTTGTGTTACTTTCAATTAAGAGGTCATATATAGCTTATGATTCTCCCATAGATCCCGCCTCTGGAGCCACCATTGAGTGGGCCTATAACGAACAGGACATCGAGATAGCCTACACCATTGAATTCAGAGACACTGGTCGCTATGGGTTTATCCTGCCGCCGGTACACATAGTTCCCAATGCTGAGGAGGCTCTGGTCGGTCTAGTGGCCCTCTTAGATAAGTGTGAAGAGTTGGGTTATCTAAGCCTCAAGAACTAGCTGGGAAATTCTTAGAGCCATAAATGAATAAAGATTAACTGCAGGTAAACAAGCGGCTAAGTTTCTTTTCAATTAATCCGGGTTACTTCAGTTCAGTCATTGATCGACATGCGTCTGCTTTGGTTGCTTGCCACCCTGGTGGCTCTTACAAGTGCTGGAGTCCTCCAGGACTCGGTGAAGGAGCGCTTTGACAACTTCCAAGTGTATAAGCTAACCATCAAGAATAAAATTCAGTTGGGAGTGATTGAAAGAATCGGAGAACTAACGAACAAGGTGAGTGAGTAGGTAGATTTCAGGCCCTAAGTCATTCCACGATTTGGTTTTCAGTACAATGTCTGGAAGGACTATGATGAACACAGCCAGCAGGTTGATATAATGGTTAGTCCTGCGGAGCTGAAACATTTCAAGGACCTCCTGAAGTTCAATAATATCACAAGCGAACTAATGATCGAGAATGTCCAAGAGTGAGTTACGGAAAGGGTCACAGCCTAAGGGTTAAACCCCTTGAGCTCAGCGATAAGATCGCTCGATTAGCCAACCATTAGTGCGTGCTCATTTGGGGTCGTAAAGATTCTAATCGATCTCCCATTTAGGCTTATCGACCAAGAGCAAGTCACCGCTACTGCCGATAGCGGCACCTTTGGGTGGACGAAATACTACGAGCTGGAGGAGATCGAGGCCTGGCTGGACGAAGTCCTGGCCGCATACCCCTCGGTGACCGAGGAGTTCATTGTGGGCCAGTCCTACGAGGGCCGCACCATTCGGGGCATCAAGATTTCGCACAAGGCAGGCAACCCCGGCATTTTCATCGAGTCCAATATCCATGCCAGGGAGTGGATCACCTCGGCCAGTGCCACCTGGTTCATTAACCAGCTGCTGACCTCCGAGGAGCCCGAGGTCCGGAATCTTGCCGACAACTACGACTGGCACATCGTACCCGTCTTCAATGTGGATGGCTTCGCGTGGTCGCACAGCAATGTAATGAGCAGATCTACAAAATTTCTAAGGAGTTTACTAACCCAATTCCTTTGCAGAATCGTATGTGGCGTAAGACCCGTCAGCCACATGCCACTAATGAATGCATTGGAGCCGACGCCAATCGCAACTTTGACTCCCATTGGCTGGAGAGCAATGGCGCCTCCGACAATCCTTGCAGCGAGACCTTCGCTGGAGTTACGCCAGAGTCCGAGCCAGAGGCCAAGGCCTTGGTTGAGTATCTGACCAAGATCAAGGATCAGTTCAACGTGTACATCTCCTTTCACTCCTACGGACAGTACCTTCTGTCGCCCTATGGTCACACAAAAGAGGAGTTCCCCGAAAATTACGACGACATCCTGGACATTGGCAAGGCCTTTGCTGATGCCATCGAGTCCCTGCCCTACGGCACTGTTTACCAATATGGATCCACTGCAGATGTGCTTTGTGAGTTTTTAGCAATCCATCTGGGATACATATATCTAAGGAACCGGCTGCTAACCCTTCTACCTCTGCAGATGTGGCCTCTGGAACCTCTGTGGACTGGGTGTTCAACGAGCTGGACAAGAAGATCGGCTACACCATTGAGTACCGTGACAAGGGCCGCTATGGTTTCATCCTGCCCCCCGTGCAGATCATTCCCAACTGCGAAGAGCTGATGGCCGGCATGGTGGCCTTGGTTGCTAGGACCAAGGAGCTGGGCTACTTGTAAGAGTGCGCTTTATTGGTAACGAAAATCAGGCTTACTCCCCTTTATTAAAGTACCTCACATAGGAGGCCAGCAAGTCGTCCATTTTGTAGCCTTGGGTGGTGCTGCACAGCAGCTTGGAGGCCCCAATCATGTTGCCAAACCTGATGTGGAAGTGGTTTTTGCCCGAGCTCCAAATGCCCAGCTGGGAGTACTCGTAGCTGCGCAGGATCTCCTTGGTCTGCGGGTCCAACAGATGGAAGCCGGAGCTGTTGATGGCAATCAGGAGAGTTTCGGGGAGGGTGTCCTCGTTTTGTTGCTTCACCACGAAAAATGTGGAGCCAAAGCAGCAGAAGCGGGAGAGTTCCTGCAGAAATATAAGCTTGGCCTGGTCCTCCGTAAAATGGTCGCGGTTAAGTCTGGGCAGAATGTGCTGTCTCCACTCCGCCACCGTTTGCAGGGGAATCAGATCTTCCGGCACCAGGCGAGGCAGCACTTCCGGCAGTCTCTGCAAGCTGACCTCATGGTCCGCACTGTACAGGAGTCCTGCCAAGAGCGAGGCCTGCTCGCAATCGATAGGATAGTAGCCCTTCAAGTACTTGTGCAGCTCCTGCGGATAGCTGAATATCACATCGCCATTCGGATCCTCGCCCGGCAGATTGTTGAGCCACAGTTTGCGCATGAAGTGCAACTGGTAGTGGCCATCGGACAGGGAACGAAGGGTCTTCTGTTGCCTCAGCCAGAAGAGCAGTTGGGTGATGAAGTCGAACACAAAGTCTTCTTCGGGCATGGCGTACACCTTGTCGCCTGTCTTCAAAAAAATGCTATAGCCCAAGGGCGACTTGAGCTCCAAACGCAGGGAAATATCGGCAATGAGCTCGGCTCCGCGGGTATGGGACTCGATCTCGAAGGCCTCGACCGTATCGTCGGGGAAGTATATCTTGTGATAGATGTGCAGGCAACGCTGCTGAATGCCCTCGACCTCGATGAGGTGCGGAGCCTGTTTCCGCTGACCCTGGGCCAGGGAGCGCTTCAATCGCTTGAGGCAGGCATCGGCCAAGGCATCGGCACGCATGCGCAGCAGGATGAGCAGCTCCCGCATGACCAGGACACTGGGAGCCACCAGACCGGTGGCCAAGTAGAGCAGGTCCCAGCCCCGCTTCTCGCTTTCACCGGATGGATTGTCACTCAGCTGCTTCATCAGCTGGCAGTAGAGTTCGTCGCAGAGGAGGGGATGCTGCAGGGCGGGCTGGAAGATGAGGTCTGTGTTTACCGGCAGATTGCTCCTGGCAATGTCGCCCATGTACTGGATGAGGGACAAATATGGGTTAATTCAGGCCTAATAATTGCTCATATTATTTCTAGTGTTACCTTGAGAATGTGATGGTGTATAACCAGAGCTTGCTGGAAGAGTGGAGGCACCTTGACCACGGCCTTGAGCAGAGGAGCCTTCAGTGGTTCCGGAGAGTACTTCGAGAGGGACGCCTTGTCGGATCTGAAATGTTTTTAACTTTAGTTTTGGCAGAATTACCAGGATCAACCTTTCTGCAACTCACTCTAGTGGCTCCCTGAAATGAGTCTCAGCCAGCTGAGAGATATCGTGTTGGCGGCGTCGTGAGTTATTGGCTCTGGGCATTGGCTTCGGAGGCTCTTCAAATCTGCCATCCTTGAATATGTCCTGCAACTTCTCGCTCGGCTTGGTGAGCGTGGCCACGATTCGAACGTTTCCAGCGGCGAATTGACCCCACTGCCCGTTGACACAGCCCCTGTAGAGGTCCTGGGCATTGCCAGCCATTAAATGGGCACCCGTTACCCCGGCCTCGAACTCGACGAGATCACCGGGGCAGAGCACGAGACAGTCCTCTTGGCCAGCCTCCTTGGATACATTATCGAGGGCTATTCCATAGCTCGAACGCTGGCGGAGATTGTCCAGCATATAGTTTATAACCTCGTTGGCATCCTGGGCCGTGCTGCACTGCAGCACAAAGTTCACCTGCTGGAAGGTGAGCACGTGCAGCTCATCGTTGGCCTCCAAGTGGACCTTGAGTAGCTCAGCGAAACTGCATGAGGCCAGCACCTGCTCGGTTTCGTCGATGAGGAAGAGGCCGGTTGAGTTTATGCCCAGCATCAGTTCGTCGCTCGGAAGCTTGGGTCCCGCCTTTCGGCTCACTTCGAAGAGGCGAGAGTGCCGCATGGGCCAGGAGATATGGGCAAACAGGCAGATATCTTCTCTGGCTCTCCTCTGGGCTTCCAGCTGCAGATTTTTCTGCTCCTGCCGCACATACGAGCTCTTCTCATAGGTGGTTGCTATCAAGCGACTCCAGTTCTCGACGGCGCGTTCGCCTGGCGCCAAAAGATCGCTGGGAACGAAGGCCGTGATCTCAGAGGGTTTCAAGCGAGTGATCTCGCCGGGGCCGTGCTCTATAAAGATGGCCAGGGCACACACCATGGCTATATCCTTCTCGGAACGACATCGGTACTCCCCACATCTGAGGCCATTGAGGATCTGCTTGTAGATCAGTTGCGTGGCCTTGGGGTCCAGAGATGGATCATACCAGGCGGCAAACATTTCCTTCCGCAGGTAGATTTTCCAAGGAGCATCTAGCTGCCGGCGTTCGCACTCTGAAATCGCATCTAGGATGTGCTCCTGACCAGCTCCTAGAGGTATCAGCTTCCCGTGCAGCGACATCACCAATCCGAAGCCAAATATGTCGCTGAGTCCCAATCCCTGGCAGAGCTGCTCCACTGCCTCCCGAGCCGTGCTGGCTGCGTCCACCTGCAATCTTCTTTGCTGTCCGTCCATCAGGTGAATGTCCAGCTTGAGGGGCTGGCGACCCCGTATAGCTTGGAGTTCGAACATGGACGGTGGCTGGCAGCGAGGTCCATTCACCAGGGTTCTCTCCAGGCGCTGAACCGAGGGAGCAGCCTGTAGCTGGGCGGTTCCCTGCTTCATGAAGCTGCGCAAATGCGGCTCGAAATCGTTGCTGGGCGGAAAGCAACTCAAGCACAAGGAGAGGAGCAACCATCCGCGGGAATAGGAACTCCGGCTGGGGTTCAAGTACAACTGCTTGCAGATCTGGGCCAGGATTTCATCTCTGGGAGGGAAAAATCAATGGCTGACAAAGGGGAAAATTCTTGAAAAACTTACCTCAGGCTCTCCCTGAGTATGCCATGACCGATGATGAAGTGCAGCTTATCCAGATGGCTGCTGGGAATATTGAGCCACTGCTGGTAGAACTCCTCGGCCTCCCTCTCACCACTGCCCACCAGTTTGGCGGGACGTTTAAGGGTTTGACGCACAAACAATCGAGGCTTGGCGGAGCCGGAAGTATTCAGGAAGCGTGACAAATCAGTCATGAGGCTCTCGTTATCGTGGGAGTGGAACGTAGGGGATGAAGCTCCATCCGGCAGATCTCCCATGAAGCGAAGGACAGTAAGCCAAATGGCCTATATGGAAACAGACGTACATTGAGAGGTTAACTTAGCTTTGGGTTTGAAGAACTCACCTTGGAAGCCATTTCATCGACAGGAAGCTCATGCTTCAGCAGGGACCGCTTCAGGGGCTTCCTCTCATGCTGCGCTGTGGCGCCACCGCAAAAGTACGTCGAGGCATATTTCAAATAACTAAAGTCTGTGGTATCGATATTATTGGGAACTTGTTTGGGCAGCCGGATAGTGTCACCAGAGGAGATGTTATTGAGTTTCCTCAGAGCAGCCTGAAAGGTAAAAATGGGACTTATTCCAGGGTAAACTCTATTCGAGGCCCCCCCCCTCCCCATCAGCCGCTCTCTATTGCTCACTCAACTTGACTCTCTCTTATACTGACTCCCCAGCACTCAGTCTATAATTCAGGGGTATTAATTATTTCGACAGCTGTAATCTGAGTGCCACTTATCGAGAGGTGCCGCGGTCGTAAGCTTTTATAAATACGAGTATACGAGTGGGCAAGAGTACTGGGACTCCGGTGCGGGTATGCTGCACCCGAAGATATGCCGTCGCGATAGGGACTGCGGCGATTATTTACGATCGCGTTTTATTCCATTTATCATTGGGTATTTGTTTTAAACTTCTGCCGCCACCTGATAGGCCATGGTGTTGACCACGCTTCTGAAAGTCTTGGTCTCGGTCCCTTGATTTGGTGCCACCAACTCAGTTGCTGACTAAAGACGACACGGTATGGATCTGCGTTCCGGGAAATGGCTGTCGAACGGGGTAATTCTTGAAAATTGGAACAATAAACCTGAATTATTTTTGTGCTGCGCTGCGGTTGGTTTTATTTAAGTGGAGAAAACATTTTAGGAAGGGTACTCCAGTGTCCAGGTACAAAGGATAATTATAGACGTTCTATTTTCGAGTTGGTAATGAATTATTAAAGGAACTTTAGCCGACAAAGGTAAGGAAATTGGCTCATAAATTGTTTTTTTTTTACTGATAATCTTCTTTAGTGAGGTCATAAAGCTGTCGAATATTAAATAAATAAACAAATGGGGTTATCGCTTTTCTAAATGGGAAGAGCGATAACCTTGGAAATTGTTTGAGTCAATAAAAAGTGCTTCAGTTTTAAAGTAATTTTTAGAATTTGACAAAGGTTAATAGGAAATAATCTTAAAAATCCTTTAAGAAAATAAATATTCAATATTCACTTATATTTCAATTCTTGGAACTCGAAAATCAATAGTCAAATATTTTATTCTGCACTTTGAAGTACTTTTTATATTCTTCCAGAGTCGTTTTCGACCCTATTGATTATATATTCTTAGTCAGCATCAACAGCTAAGTCGATTTAGCTATATTAGACAAAATAAAGAAATATTTCAAAATGTTCAATTAATATTTTAAGCAGGTAAGCCATATATGGAAAAATTTGTCAAGTTGTTTTGAATGCCTCTTATCTATTGAAAATAAATCAAACAATGATAGCAACAAATCTTTGGAGACTTTAAGCAGGTAAGATTTTTGTATGGAAATATTAAGTCACTTCAGGTGGCTTCTTATCTACGGAATAAAATAGAGTTAATTTTTTAAAAGATAATAATAAAAGACCCCAGCAAGTATGCGCAGTAAGTCACTTTGGCAGTTCATGGTCCAAATTTCAAGAACTCCGTGCTGATGACTAAGGTTTCTGATTTTCTGGATTTTAATGGTGAAATGCAATCCCAGAGGGCGAATCTAATGCGGGACGCTCACTGGACACTGGACACAAAGCACAAAAGCTGGATCGGGGTAGGCCACAGACCACGACCGCAGAGCCATAGAACCACAACCAACGCAGACGAGTAAACACACGAATGAATTGCGCATTTATATCTATGCCTTAGAGGGTTTTATTTACAGAGTATAATAAATATGATACAATTAGAAATAGGGAAACTGTAACAAAAAGCAATCACAGGCCAAGATATGTGGGTATATACAAGCTGACATTTACCATATGCGTAATATTTGTACATAAACTTATAGGATTGGTTCATGTAGGCCCGTAATTCAATCCCTTATGTTTCCTTAATTACTTTAAAGCCATTTTCCCTCAGTGTCGATTTTACATTATTAAAATTATGAACTAATTAGAAAAAGATTTTGTACAAGTATCTTAATTTTTGAAACCCACAAATGGGATTACAAAACTGAGAAATATGTCTCAAATGGTTCCTTTAAGAATCCTTCCATTTAAATGTATATTCAAAATGTAAAGAATATGAAAAAGAAGGGAAAATATGATTGATAAAGGAGTTTAAGTATAAAGTGTTAAAGTGCAAATAAATATTTATTATGTAAAAGTTTTAATATATATATTTTTTTTAGTTTACTAACTTTTCCCTTGAAATTATGTTTGGTTCACCGAAATATGAGTGTTATATATAAAACCAGATAGGATTGTTCGAGGATTGACTTTGTACTGCTTGGGCGTTGTGGCACGCATGAACCAATCCTACTGATCAGGACCCTGAGCTGGGCACTCCCCGCGGGAACTCCCCGCAGGCACCAGCTCCCCTAATATCTCAGCCATACCAGGTAGCCGCGTCTAGTTTGTTCGGGGCCAGTTTGTTCCAGTCCCAGCCCGGTCCGCTACTAGAGGCGGGTCTGGTTGACGATCTTCCGAGGCGCCGCCTCGTAGTAGTTGACCGGGCGGGAGAGGAGTTTTGTCGGCACATCGCGGCGCATGAGCAGCGCCTGCTCGAACATCAGAGACTTCTCTTTGACATTCGGCCCCAGGGGCCCACTCACGTCGGGCTCGTCGTTGAGGAAGCGGAACATCTCGTCGACCATCTGCTTGGAGGACTCCACGTCGATGGTGCCAGGACTCTCGGGAATGGTGTTCACCCTCGGGCTGCCATTGGTTGCACTTGCCGGCCTGGTGGCCATTGGAGCTGCGACTATCAGGTTGGTGGGCGGTGGCGGCAGGGACATGCGAGCCTGAAGTGTGGGCGCCTTCGGAGCCTCTTGCTTCAGGGATCTGGCTCTTTTGGGCTGCTGTACTGCAGCCATGGCCAGAGCATTGCGGGTGGCAGCCTCAGCCTTGAGGTGCTGCTCCTCCTTAAGTCGCTTCTCCTCCAGTTCCCGCTGCTCCCGCTCCTTCAGCTCCTTTTGCTCCTTTAGTTCCTTGAGCTGCTTCAGTCGCAGCAGCTCCTCGGCTTCGCGTTGCTTGGCCAGCTTCTGCTGCTCCTCCTTCTTGAGCTGCTGCTGCTGCTTTCGTCGCTCAATTAACTTGGCCTGGAAGTCACGGCGCACCAGGTAGCCCCGGCTCAGAGCCTGGAGCTTGATGGTCCTGCACCGGACCATGGTGAACTTGGTGGTCAGCTGTTGGGCCGCAATGCAGGCGCCCAGACGGTGGAAGCCCTGTCGCATTACCTGGTACTTACGGCGCTGCAGGCGACCCCGCCAGTATCTCTGGACCGTAATGATGGCCTCGCGATACCTCTTCAGGTATCGCCTGAACAATACCCTCCGAATGCCGCGCTGTATAGTCACAATCGACTTTAGCATCAGCTGGGAACGCTGCAGCTCCAGACTGGCATCGTCCTCGTCCCGCAGGAAGAGCTTGGTTTTGCCAAATTGACGATCGGAGTCGTCGGGCAGGGCAACTTCGCAGATCTGGCGAGCCACCTGCCGGCAGTCGCACTTCTCCAGAGGTCCCACCGGTGGCACCAGCAACCTATATCGCTCCACGAAGGCACGGTAGGCGTGGCGAATGGGATATCCCGCCCTCCTGATGCGGGCTGTCTCCATCATTCCCGAGTAGCGCAACTGCCTCACACACAGCTCCTTGTCGAAGTTCTGCAAGGGAAATGGGTTAGTGAAAAGGTCATTTAAATAATTCTGTAAATTATTTATCATCCTTGATTACTTATTTTTAAGCTCAACTCACCTTTGGCTCCTTGTATTCATTGGGCTTAATGCAGCGAATAAAGTAGGGATGGGCCTGCGACAAGGTGCGCATCAGCATGTCCAGGGAGTTCCTGAACTTCACGCACAACGTCGGCTGCTTCTTGGCCGTGTCCATGGGCATTTCATTGGGAAAGATATCCACCAGATACTTGTTTGCAGAGCGCTGCACCAGACTTCTCAGATCCCCGCTGAACGAGTCCCGATTCTTTTCCAGAAAGCCCAAAGGATTGTACATGACAACGCCGGCATAGTGTCGGATTCCAAACAGCGAGGTCTGAGTGGTTTTCCCCTTCACGTAGATGGATCGATTGCCATGCTGGACATGCAGCTTTTCAAGCAGCGTCTGGTCCGTGCCCTTGGGAAACTTGGACTCCTCGTCGATGAGGGACATCAGGTTCATGGGCTTCATGCCAATTAGGTCCAGGATTTGCTGATTGTCCTGGAACTCGATGTGCTGCCAGTTGATATGCTCGTTCTGGTACTCATCCTGTTCCATCTACAAAATATTTTAAATTAAAAATTGATTCTTGATAAGCTTTATAGTTTCTTTACCTTGAATATGTGTCCCACGAAGAACTGCTGCAGATTCTCATTCGCATAGTTGATGCACAGCTGCTCGAAGCTGTTGTTGTCAAAGTTCTCAAAACCAAAGATATCCAGGACACCGATGCTGTTCATGGGCTGATCCACCTGCTTGTTTATCGTCTCGTTGATCCGCCGCACGATGCGCACAAAAATGCCATCGTACAGGGACTTCACGAAGGCATCTCGTCCCTCCAGAGCGCCCTCCTTGGACAGGCTGGTGGTCACATGCTCACCGTGCACAAAAATGGTTCTCTGGGTGAGGGCGGCATTAAGAGGAGCGAGAGGTACGCCCAGCAACTGAGCCACTCTCTGAAGATTAGGCGTGTCATCGATCTCGGCAGCCTCCAAATTGGCCACCTCAGTGGCCGTGAATCTCAGGTTGCCCAGGTGCAATATGGCGGCCAACAGACTGAGAATGCTCCACACTTCCTCCGGCTTGAAGGACAGTACCTTCATGGCCGCCCGGATGTCGGCAAAGTCCTTGGCATCACCCTTACCCGGCAAGGAGAAGCAGCCGCCCTGGGCTAGGTAATGATACTGACTTGGAGATTGCTCCTGCAGCTTTAGGCGCTCCCGTTCTGGCGCCGAAAGCCCCGCCAGCATGCAGTAGAAGATGTGATAGTTGCGCTCATCGCGACTCTGGAAGACGATGCGGGACTTCTCTAGGAGATACTGTTGGATCCTGGCTCCCTGGATGGCACCTGCAGGCGTAAACCTTATCTCGATGTACTTCCCGAACCGCGACGAGTTGTCGTTGCGCACAGTCTTGGCATTGCCGAAGGCTTCCATGATGGGGTTGGCCTCGATGATCTGCTGCTCGATCCACGAGTGCTTGCCGCTAATTGCGGCCAGGTACTGCAGTATCAGCTTGGTGCTCTCCGTCTTCCCTGCACCCGACTCTCCGCTGATCACCACGCACTGGTTCTCCTTGAGTCGCTGAAGCCTCTGGAAGGCATTGTCGCTGATGGCGAATATGTGAGGCGGCAGCTCGGCCAGCGCCTTGTTCCTGTACAGTTGGATCTCGCGATTGGTATAGATGGGCAGGATCTGATAGGGATTGATGGCAACCAGCATGGAGCCCGTATAGGTCTGGAGTGGAGGACATATAATATTAATTTCAATTTCAGAAACATCCAGTTTAGTACTCACATAAATTAACTGCTTTGCGTAGCGATTCTGTAGGTTTCTTAGTATAGTATACTCCTGTAGGTCTCCCAGTGTGATCATGTCCTCCACATCCTCTTGCGAGGTAATGTGCATGGCCTTCAGGACATCCCCCGCCGGCACCCAGAACTGCTTGTTCCGATCATCGCACACCAGGGTCTGGGTCTTTTCCGTTCTCACAATACGTGCGCCGAAAGGCACCGCAAACTCAGAGGCGGTATTTTGCGGCTTCACCCACACATATTCGCCCTGCGATTAAAGAGGAAAAAAAAAATACAAATATAATAAATCAGAGATTAGAGTCAAGGCATCAATGGGATTATCACTACAATCTAACCCAGTTAGCCAAGTCTATGTTATTCGTGACAAAATCTTTACACTATCTCCCATTCAAGTACTAAAAAGACTGATATCAACATAAATGAGTCGCTACAGTTCATAAATCTCGACTACGTGAGTCTATAAACAGCACCCACAAAAGGTCTTAAAACTTTACAAAACCTTATCGGTCTTGGCTGCATTCATTACCTCCGAGAGCAATGACCTTTTGCGGTATTCGCCTGTATTTTTAATATAATTAATCTTGAACTTGGACCTATTTTATCCCATATCCTTCTACCCGATCTGAAGCCAATCGATCATAGAAAATCGATAACAAGCTAACAAAGAACTCCATATCGTTGTAAAACAATTAAGCAATGGAACCCCCGTAAATTTCCCAAAGATATCTAAAGGTTTTTATGGCCCTGCCACACCCAAAGCGATATCGAAGTGCAAAGATATTATTCAATGGCTTCCATTTGCCTTCGTTTTCTTACTTTTTTACGTAAATCTCCCAGAAATAGGTGATTTAAATAAGGGTAATAATGAAAACAAACAGTAGCCGACTGTGGCAAATAATTGTAGTTGTTGCCAGGCATTATCTTATCGGCGGCATGCCGATACACAAAAAGGTCTTATCGGCATTTCGGGAATCGAAGTGTACGGAGGAACACTACATGACACGGCAACCGAACAGGTGATAATTGCAAAATAAAAGCGAAAGGTCATCACAGGTGAGGGAGGATATTTAAGGCTGCACAAAGCCTGGCTAAATCGAACAGCTTAACACTTTCCTTTTTGGCATCGATCTTCAACGACCTTGGTTATCTAAGACAAGATAAGATTAAAGACCGGCTGATGTCACCCAGAACCAATTACCACCACGCCATAAAAATCCAGACTAAATTATATTTTAAAATTTTCCTTTCACCATAAATACTGATCGGCAATCAGACATTTGAGCTAATCGAAGTGTCCCACTATGAGATCACCCCCATAAACTATGACTCACGCGAGTCCCTAATCAACAAATATTTCTACAATTAGTCAACTAATTGTTGGTTCAGCACTAATTCAGGGAAGTATTAAGGAAAATAACACTCTGATAAAGCGACTTCAAGGAAGGACAATAAGTTCCATTTATAGTTTTACAATCTCTCCGAGTTTAAAGCCAAATCCCCCCCAAGTTATCAGTATCTCTTTTCCTGTGCCTTAATTGGCTTTTGCTTTCGATAAGACATTCGGGCCAAGAGCTCTCGTCTGAAGGAAATATCCGGTATTTATTGGTAACTATATTTGGCTTCTCTTGAGACTTTTGAGAGCTCGTGACGGACGCAATCGGACGTTAAGCGTCCTGCCAGTTAATACTTTGGGACCATAATCACGGGTATTAACACATTCCAATTAACACACGTGTAGGCCAGTGTAGTTGATAAGGAAGCAAGTTTAAAATTAAAATGAGACCCATGATGGCATAAAGCAGAGCATTGCCGAAGGAATGTGATAAAACGATTCGGTTATCAGGGTAATTTTCTGATAACCAGAGCGAATTAAATGGGAAAAACTGCCACGACAACCAGGAAGTCTTTCCATTGTCTCTCCACACAGACACTTACATGTTGCCGCACAAACTCGGACATGGCTGGTTTTTTCGGTCTGGCCAATTTCACTTCACTCCACTTCACAGACACACGCGCGCCGTCAATGTATCTTAATTGGCAAATATTTGCCCAAAGATTTCGGTTCTGTTGCCACAGCCGTTTCCCGTATCTGGCGCGATCCAAGTTTCCCGTAGTTCTGCTCGGTCCGGAGCCTCGCAAACGTCTGAGCTCCGCTCAATGGGGCCCTCGAATGTGGCGGAGCGAGTATTGCCAACTCTTATCGGGGCTGATAATAAATATTGAATGCTTTTTGGCAGCCCTTCTTATCGGCCCCGTCTCCATATGGCGGGACTCTCAGCGCAGAACCCCGACTGGCGGGGGTCTGCTCTCTGCTCACCCCATGCGTTTTGCATACGTCATGATTAGCCGTATAATGTATCGATAGACTTATCTGGCGATGAGCCGGGAAAAGCTGCATATAGTATATGCATATTCCACCGTAACTGACCCTGCCCATGAGTCATGTGATTGGTCATATGTCTGCAGAGTTAATAAATAACGCAAGTTAATGCCTATGTAGTGAAATCTGGAGTACCTTTGGCTGTCAGGGGTCGTGACTAAAGAGTGGTATAGCGATTGCGAAGTGGGGAAAGAACCTATAGCACTTTACTCCTTTTATTGCTTTTCCGTATGTAATATTATATATGTACCTATACTCTTATCGCTTTAATTCAAAGAAGCGCACATCTGCTTAACGGGCGATAATTTAACAATTTTAGCAAAGATTACTGTCTAAGTAAGCTTAAATCTCAAGTGAGCCTTTAAATGAATGTCAAAAAGTTGAACTCATGCCATTCCAATTGAAACTAATCACGAATTAAATATAACCTGCAAGTATTTAAATTTAAATTAATGACAAACAGGTGAACTGTTTGACAAATTCATTTCCAATACAAAGTTCTAATAAATTGTAGACTTAATATATTTTTTGTATAATAATAATTTATTCTTTTGCCAATTTTCGTAATAATTTAATATCTCTTTCTTTTTGCTTTTAAAATTGGTGGTTATTTATTTCTTTGATTTTTAACTCAAATTGATTAGCGGAATTTTGAATTTGTCAATAATATAAATTATCTAGAATGAAGTATATTATATATAATTATCAATAATTGCAAACACTTTATTACGCAGTTTTAATTAACCAAATAAATACCACAATTGGAAATAATTTCTGGGAAAATGAATTCCCTGAACGACGTATATGAATAAAACTTCTGGGTAATTTTGTTTTAGGCCCCTCTTACCCCACGCATTGTTTTCGAATCCAATCGTTTCGATTTCAATAAAGATTAAAGTCCAACAGTTAAACATTTGTTGACTATTCGTCATTCGCAGCGCAGTTTGGCTATCGGTTGCTTCGACAGCGCTTGTCATCAACTTCGGTAATTTGTTAAGCATTATAATCATAATTGAATGGGTTTGTTTGTACATCGGACAGGGGAAGAGATAAACACAGAAGCGAGTAAACAAAACTTACTATAGTGTTGAGTGCAACGGCTTTTGGGTGTTTGTCTTATTTAATCGCTTAATATTATATTATTATTTAAGGAATTACAAGGTGTTAGAACGTGGCATCCTTTATTGCTCATACGACACGTGGCACATTAAGTCTTGGGACGGAACGTTATATCTTGTAGTTACTACAAATAAATAAACCTTTACGTAAATTATAGTCCCCACCACTTGTTTCCCCATTTTGCCAGTCAGCTTTGAGCATTACTCATACGCCACGATGTACACATTTAAATACTGTCCTTCGGATTATTGTGCTGCGAGCTCTTGGAATGACTTCAGTTCACCTTTATCTGGCTGACACTCAATTTTGTTTTGGCTTTTCTCCCCCTGACTCCCTAGTTGCCTGCGACGTCATCGCTGGCAGTAGATTATTGTGGCCTTAGCAAATTGTTTGGCGATAAGCGCGGGAGCAGCTCCAAGTGGCTGTAATAAATTTCAGGTGCCCAGGGGGACGCGAAATGGCACGTGCCGATGGAAACCCGGCTGGGTATCTACGGTATCTGGGGTGTGACTTTCCCGAGTGGAGAACGATGTTGCTGCCAATCGCGCCAGTTGCACGTATTAATTCCCATCGCCCCAAGTCCTGCTGCGAGTCCTTGGCGGAATGCAACGAACCCGTGCTGAAAGCTCCGCAAGGCGGGCAAAAGTCGCGTATAAAAAGCGCAATTAGGATTATTCGGCGAGTGCGGTTAGCAGGGGACGGGCATTGGACATCTCAGCAGCTGGACTAGCTCAGCTTTTGACCCAATTTCGGACAAGACAAGGAAAGGAGTCGATACATAGCAAGAAATAAGTGCTAATAGTACTTATGTTATATATTTATAGAACAATTTTAGATACATTGTTTATGCATCGAGTTACTTTCTCTTCAAGGGTCTCACTTCAATTATGCAGTTCTTTCAGTATTTAAAATTAGTTACATATTTAATCTGTATTTTGAGGGATTATTCTTTCTAAAATTATTTTTGTACATAAAAATACAAAACAAGAAATAAATTTGTTTCTCTGTATAAAAAAATGGCAAAAGGAAACGCCGCTAGATGACAGCAAAGACTTTTCACTTTCCTTTGGGCCTTGCCGTCTGCTGGCGGCGCATAAAAATTCCATTAAAGTCGGCGGCGGCAGCCAAAGGACACGAACACGGACACGGACATGGACATGGACAGCAAGCAAGTGTGCCGTCATAAATTCCACGCCGATAACGCGGCGTATGCGCAATGTCGAGCAATTTGCTGCGAGTTGTGAGTTGTGAGATGCAAGATGCTAGTTGCTAGCTGCGAGGTGAGCCCAAGCAATCATCGTCAAACGAACAATTTACAATGTTTGCCATGTTCGGTAGATAGCAGCAGCATCGCCTTCAGACGCTGCACTCGCTCGCTGACACTGATAATTCACTTGGCAATATACACACCGTCCTACAGAGACCCCCACCGCCTGCTGGTGCAGCCCCTCGAACACATCGTTGACCTATATTTGGGCATCAATGAAACGCGAGCAGATGTGGCCGACAAAGCAGCGCCTTCTCAGTGCTATCGAGTTGAGTAAAAGCTCCAAGTAGCCGCTTCGCTGGATAAAAGCTGACATTGGTCTCTCTCTCCCACTGAGCTTTGGGACTGGAAGTGAAAGCTGCTACCCCCTATAAGGTGGCTTTTCTGAGAGATAAGATAATACCGTGTCAAGGGGCCTGTCTACACTTAGTGATGGGGAATACTAACAACATCTTAATAAATAAATTTATACGACCTATACCTACATATATACCTAAAGGATTATTTTAACTCTTTCATAGATAAAATGAAAATAAAATATAAATATATATATAACAATTACAAAATATATAATATAATAATAATTACAACAACAAATAAATTTAAAAGAGTAGGAGTAGGAGTTTGAAAAACACAGCATAGGTATTTTGCTCTTTTATAGGGTAAATGAAAATATAACTTACCAATAATACAAATAATAACCACAGTTTAATAAATAAATGTATAATGTTACATGAACCTCTATAAAGTACAAGAAAATATATCACACAAATTATATACATAAATGAAACAATATAACATTTAATTACGTCCACAAATATTTTTCAAGTTTAAACATTAACTTCTCATAGAAAGGCGCCTTAAAAATACTACATAAATGATATCTTTAATTTGAATGAAAAATGAAACTTAAAATACTAAAATATTAAAACCTGAAAGGAAGTACGATTCTTCCAGAAACACGTAAATCCAACAGCTGACTCTCTGACGACAGAGATATGAAAACCAGAATCCCAAACTGATGCGACATCGCGGCGACTGGAAAAGGGAATCAGCTGGAGAAGTCCAGAGAGAGAGAGAGAGCAAGAGCGAGTTGGTCAGTGAGATGGGCAGAAAGGGTGTCAATGGAAATGCACGGAATGGAATCTTATAGATACACTCGCTCTCCGCGAGTTTTTCGCTCTTTTATCTCGGAGAGAAGCCGATGGCGGCTAGCGGCTGGCAAACTTTTCAATCCAGTTCGAGTCAGCCAGCGGAGTGGACGTCATCCTTCTCAGTGTGTTTCTCTCTCTCTCTCGAGATTCTCTCGCGCGTCGCGAAGTTAACAGTGAAATTCGATTTTAAAATTTTACAAAAATATATAAATTTCAATTGAACCAAACACCAGAAGTGTAGAAAATCGGACAAATTGGGAAAATTCCAGTCAATTTGATTACATTTTCTTCGGATCGAATTCGGCTGGCATTTATAATGCCATAAATTATTTAAGGCATTTATTTTGATTCAGTGTGCTGTTGTTGTTGTTGCTGCTGCTGCTTGTCCCACAAAAACAGAAATTGTTTGCCCTCCAGGAGCGACACAAAACAACGACGAGCAGGGAGAACACTGAGAACCGAGGGACACCGAAAGGCCCGAACGGCAAACATACCGAGCTCGGGACACCAAACACCAGAAGCACCAGAGACGACGCCGAAACCCATTCAGTCGCGGGAGAGCAACGCATCTGACCGCACCACATCGCATCGCATCCTCGAGATACATCCGCATCTGTGGGGCACATCCGAATCTTAGGGATTCAATCGCGAGTGCAAACTGCATCGGCCGCCTGTCAATTAATTGAATCCCAAATCGAAGACCATCATTAGATCCCCAAAAGGCTGGTGGACGAAAAGAACGGAAACCGAAGAATTCTCTAGATCCAGCACAAAGCTCTTCTCACCTTCTCCTGGTTACAGGTGAGTGCCGTGACTCCTCGGTTGAATGCCGAAGGGAAGGTGGTGCTGGGCCCTTTATGACCTATTTGGAAGTAAAGGGCTTTAAATGCAATTATTCGGCAACCACAATGGATTTTCCTAAACCCAAAGTAGTTCAGACTTCGCTGAATTTTCCAAGTTGAGTTTACTTTAAATGAAAACTTTCTGCCTTGGCAAAGCCTATTTCCCGAAACTTAATTATAATCAAAAGATTAATCAAAGTTAAATGCCTATTTAAAATACAGAAACAATATGTATCTCATTATTAATAGGTATTGAATATTATAATCAATTATGGGAATTAATTTGTAAATTAATTATATACTTGAGAAAACTTAATTAGCATTAGGCTAAAAGTGATCTTTTTTACTAAACCTATATTTAGTATTACTAACATAAAATATGTAATAAGTCTCCAAGATTTGTTTAATAAATTGACATCAACACACATATTCTAAGAAAAAAAACTACTATAATCTTGAATTAAAATGAAAACAAATCAAAATTAAAATACATAGAAGATCCATAAGCTAAGATTTCTTAAAATAAAAACGAAATATATAATATGTAGAGACGTAAAAAAGGAAACTTCAGTTCAGGAAAACTTTAATGGATTTCGAAGACATATTCAAGACTTTTCGCGTAGTTTCTTTGTTGATTTCCACTTGAGAGCAGAACCCTCTCCACCCGCCTGGGAGTTCAACAACTTTGTGCAAGAGCTTTCCACAACTTTGGCTCGATTCCGATTGCAATTTGCCAGCAATTCAGAGTAAATTTCTCGTTCCTTCAGCATCCAGATTGCAGGCGGGAATGATTATGAGCGCATATTACGCATACGCCCGGTCTGACAAGGGCGAGTTGTGCTGCTCGTAACAGCGATGACGATGTCGAGCAGTCAATGGTCTCTGCTTGGCTATATCCTCGCCCATTTACCCTTTTGGTAATTGCAAGAATTGTCCCTAATGAGACAGTTAAAAGGCAATCGTCAGTGCAGTCCTGCCACCATTTATCCTTATTCATCCTTATCCAAACTCAATTTGTTTGACCTATAAGGATTTCCTTAAGGCCTTAAAGTCTTCCGTTTACCTTGCGCTTCTGGGTCCTGATTCCCTTCAGTGCATGCCGATTCCCTTAGTTAACCCAACACAAAGCGATTTGTCCTGCGACTGTTCTTCGTTTTCGTTGCTTCCTAGTTTATTGTGTTTGTGCAAACATTTTTATGCGATTGCCTTTCGCTCTTCTCATTTGCTGATTTGATTCTCATGTTAATTTTGATCGCTCCGCCGGATCGATACTTTTACGGGCGGAGATAACATTTAAGTGCGCCCAAGTGTCGCCTACCATATTTCCGAAATTTATGCTAATTATGCAAACGCCTCTGCTCAAGCGTCGGGCGGCAATCGCTGCTGCGTATGCGTAATATTTTCAGCAATATTTCCCTCTGTTTTGACAAAGACAACAAAGGTCGTGTACAGAGCTGAGATTTCCTAGGCACTGCGTCCAAAAATAGACAACTGAGCTCATGGATTGAAGGAAAGTGGAGCGGGAGCGTGGGTGGCTGAGGGTTGGAAGAAAAAATACTCCCTCTCCATATTGGCAGGGAATCCGAGAAGTTGCACTGTCGAGAGGGGAAGTCTTGATTTCCGAGCATTTGATTTGACAGGACGCCCATTACTCATGACAATGGACCATCTTAACCCGCTCCTGGCCGTCGCTTAACCCCCTTCTGTTCCCCATACAGGCTTCTGTATCGACAATATATCCCAAATATTGCCTGCGCTGATTTATGCGTAGTATTCCTTCCGAAATGTTTATTTTGAGGCCCTTCTTTTGGAGAGCCCGGGAATTAGTTCATCCTGCCATGTTGCTGGCCACGCCCCGACGCTCAGTCCGCCCCCATTTGGCGCTGGGCATGTTTTGTGTGTTGCTTTCAATTTGTTTGTTTATTTCACTTTTCGAAAAAGGTCAAAGTTGGCCACATTTTCCCTTCGCATTCGCTTTCGGCCTCTCGCCCATGCGTGTTCGCTAGTGTTGGATTTTGTGTGTTTTTGTGTGTTTTTGCGAGGCGGCTCTTGTGGGTGGGCGTGGCTCTCGAAATTTTGTTTATGTGCTTCTCTGGCATTCATTAAAAGTCCGGCCAGCGCCTGGAAACTTTGAAGAGATTATCGACTCGGGCAGTCATAATATTTATGGGCCGTACTGTGAAAAGGCCAGGGTTTGACCTTTGCCTACCCCAAAAAAAAAGAGGCGAAGAGAAAGGGGCCCCAATTTTACAAATGACAATAACACATGATCTGCGATAAGAAAATTGAAATCAAAGACAACACCCCTCACCACACGAAAGGCAAGCTCGAGGAAATATTTTCTTATCGAGGGGCGGGGCCTGACATTTTACAAATGCCAGCAATAAAATTAACTTAAATAACGTTTATTCTGCGCATCGAATTTCACTCGCGAGGCGGTTGTTAAAGCCAGGCGGTGGAAAGTGGGAAAATGGAGGCAGCCTTGTGATGGTAAATGACTTTGACAAGCAGCGGAAAACTCGATAAGAGGGCAGAGGAAAATTCTGGGTGAAGAGACGAGAGCGGCTGTTCAATACTCTTTCCAGTTGAAAAGGCATTCTCTACTACATGCTTCTACTTTCTTTATAAAATTACTATATTGATTATAGGCTTATGTTATATATAGTCAAAAATATAGAGGACCCCAGAATAAGTATCCCATTCAAATAGGAATAGTGTTTTCTCTATGCCCTTATGTTTATAGATAGTAAACTATTTTTTATGGAGTTATTTTTATATGTACACTTAAGGTTGCCCCCCTCGGCACTTGCATTATGGGGAATGGAACCCATCATGTGTGCTCTCATCGATATGACAGCTCTCCCCCAGCGCCGCCTCTTGGGTGAGTTATTATGACCTCAAGGCAAGCCCCCTTCCGTCGTAAATCGTGGAATATGCAAATGTTGCTTGTGTCAACTCATTGACAGCACACGGCAATATAATTCTAATTTATGTGAACCTGAAATCGTTGCGAATGTGCAGCGTCAGCGAAAATGGTGAGAAGACTGCTCATATGCATCCCTTGTGCAGGAAAACTAATTAAAAAGTTTTCCAGGAAGCTTTGTTTCGAGGCGGGGTAGAACTTTAAACTAAACTTTAAACAGAACTCAGAGTTGAGTAGGCAGACTCTCTGTTGGCTCCTATAATATAAATCTCCGTTAAGTAGGCCACTTATTAACTGGATTCAATTTAAATCGATTGGAATAAGGATATAATTACTATACAGGGAATTCAACTGTTCAGGCATTCCTCTCCTTCTTTCCTCGAATGAACAATTACGAATTCAATTAACAATCAATTTGCATAACAAACGAGCGAGGCAAACAATCAAGAATATACATATTTGTCTGCACAAATATGTTTATTTATTTAATTGTACGACCTGACCACACATAAACACACACGTGCTCAGTAATCCTTCTTGCAGGGCTAGTATGTGTGTATTGGTTCGACATGCGAGCAACTTCCGCTTCCGCTGCTCGAAACTGAAACACAAATCATATTTCCGCCTCGCATTGGCAGCCCCTAAATACAAAAAGGCGAGACCGAAGCGGTTATGTCGGGTAAATGGCACAAATTTGCTGCCAATTGCGACTAATTGCGAATGGCACATACCTGCATGCATAAATACAAACACACTCGTTTAATTGCAAAATGAAACATGGCGCTCGCATTTGAAATGCGCATTTCCGGTCCGGTCCGGTTCGCTCGCTTCTCTTCACTGTTGCACGGGGACAGTTTCATTTATTCATTAGCTGGCCGGGCCAACTTTCCCGGGGTGAGAGTCCTCTTTTGTCCTACTTTACCCCAATCCGCAAAAAAACAAAAAACAACCAAGGGAAGAGGAGTGATGGGGAAAGCAAACAGAAAACCTCAGCATGGAGCTTTCAACAGTTGCCGCTGCAGGTGGCAACTTTTACCCAGTGGGTGGTTGGATTGAGGAAGTACACAGCCATCAGTATGTACAGGATGTGCAGGATCTTCCACCGGGCAGCACATATTTCAACTTTAATGAACAGCCGTGATTAATTGGAACAAGGTTTTGTTGGTAGTTAAAGTTTAGTAAAGTTATTAGTTCTAGTAACAAACTTTTTCGCTTGCTATTTATTGAGATATATCCAAATCTTATCCAGATTTGTATCTATATTCTGCTCTCACTAATTTCTCTGGGTGTAGCGTTTTGTGGCAACAGCTGAGTTTAGCAGGTGAGCCGCATTTTGACGACATTATTACGATGTGCTGCGGCCGCTGTTGCTTTTGTTGGTCCTGGCCATGTTGTCCTGTCCATTGGCTTAACAGCTAATGGACTCAAATGGCTCTTGCGGTGTCCTCTTTGGCTAGTCCTCACATTCTCATTCTCTTCCTCGATTGTCCTGCCTTCTTGGCCTCCCTTGGTCAATCATCGTTTGTCGTTCGTTTTCGGCTTAACTGGGATTCGCACGCTGGCAATCATAATTAAAAGGGCCAACAGTTCGGGGCCTGCTCTCAGAGGACACTTCACTCTTTCGGTTGGGATTGAACCCAGTTTGCAGTGGAATCATAAAGGCAGAATGCCGGACAAAGGAAACTGGATATATCACACAAAGCCTATGCCAAAGGGGGCATTTAATAGTGAACTCGGTTGAATAAAGGACCGCAAACCGCAGCTTAGCTTGCACCGGGACCAGGACCACAGCTACGTCTAAGAGTATTCAGGTCAGTGTATGTGGGTTACACTTAAAAAAAGAGAGGAATTATTACTGATAAATCCTTTATTCTTCCTTGTCACAGCTTCTTAGATTTTTCCTGATTTTCCGCCAGTGTTCTTTGGGCTGCCGCACATTGCTATCTCAATAAGCAAAATGTCAAATTGTGGTCGCATGTTATGACCAAAGGACCTCCCAGGGGGCGTATGCAAATGAATTTGTGTGCGAATGCAAGTTTATTGTAATTTCTGGCATAATTACTTATCCAGCAGAGATAATGGAAACTGGAACACAGCTTGGGGACGGCTCAAGTCAGCGAGAGAGAGGACATCCATTTGCATAATCCTTGAACTAAAAGAGCGAAAGGAGACCGGAATTAGCCCTCGAACTGCATTAGATTAGCAGGTGTTCCTCTGACAAATATCCTACGAAAAGTGTCCGATTTCTGTGCTAACTGATTGGGGTTTTAGTGCTTTCATTAAAGCTCTCTGGCACTCTAGATACATTTCGTATGCAAGAGCTCAACTGTTTAATCGATTGAGAATGAGAAGTTTACTCAGCGAGCCAGCTGAGACTATATAAACAGTGGCTGCCCGCAAGGAATTCAGCAGCCGATTTCCGATGGGATTGAGTGACGCTCACTCCCGGGACTTCCCACACAGTTGACTTAACATTTCAGCTTCGCATCGAAGATAAACCGACTTGCCTTCATTGAGTCATTGCGGAATCTCAAATAGCCACTAAGTTGCTGTTATTGAAAAGTGATAGCTTGGCAGGAGAGAAAAAAAATAGAAGGAAAACCGCAGCCAAAAAAAAAGGACCGAGAACCAGGGGTCAGGATAATTCCAGTGGACAAGCAAAACGACCAAGCTGAGTGACAGCCACCGGGACTAGACAAAGAGTAACGGGGGGAAAATGTCGGGAAAATCGAGGGTAATTTAATTATGCAAAAGCATCGTGGACAGCAGTCGGTCGTCCGCCGTAAACGGTCCTTTGCGCATCGTTTGCCAATAGAGAGGACAGAGGACCAGCACCAATCATTAATCATTTATGCACAGACGTGTCTCTGCGTGTGTGCGCCTGGCTGGTCTCCTTATTAATTGGATACGTTTCAGGCACGCAAATCACTTGCACTTGAAAGAAATAATCACATTGAAGTTACCTTATATTCAGTCAGAGTTAACAGAAACCATTGTTTTAAGTAATGTAAAGTACTTTTAAAAGTTAAATGCTTTCTCAACCTCATTAATATAAATTTATTGCTTACAAAACTTTTAAACAACTTACTTATTGAAAAACTTGGTAGATTACATTACTTTTTCTCAGTGCCTTCTGCCATAAGAGGGGGATAAACACACACTGCACGTGTGACCATTGTGAAGCGATTTATGCACAGGGCTTCGAGCGCTTATCCCACCACAAATTGAATGCATAATACATGAATAGATTTTAATCAGATGTCAATCAAAGTAATTGACAACACTTGCGCCCAGCAGTAATTAACTGGCGGCAAACAGTGCTAAGTAGTTAACAGTAGTTCAGGGCAGTAAGTTCTCATAATTGTTGACTATCCGCCAGGCAATCTGTAAAGTTCCCCTCCTTCCCGGCAGCAATTTATGGGATTATAAATGTGTGCGGCTGGTTGTACATGGTAAACCTGTTTTTATGTAGGTCACAGGCCTTAAAACTGGCTGAATCAGATTTACAAGTTTTTATTGACTATTAAATTTAAGGTGTGTAGGTTCTTGATTAGTAAGGCAAACATAAATTATAGATCGTAATATCAACACGTGCGCAATAGTTTAAAGATCAAGAATTATAGCATTTTAACGAGTAAATAGAAGCGATTATTTTGGTCAGCTTTTAATGTTTACAAAGCCAATTTTATTAACAATTTAATTTCCTCTGTATTCAGGCAGAGCCTCAATTTAGTGTTTCTATTCTGTAAAATTTCAATTAGTAAATGTAACAGAAAACTCTTTTAAATCATAGTGCTATATATATATGGCCTCTATTTGTATCCTTCATCTTTCGGGCCAATCCTGAAATCCCAGTGTTGATTTATGCCAGCTCAGACGCTGATTCCAGCCCATTTGCATATCATCAGTCAGCGGTTTGCAGCAGCTAACAATTATCCCATTGCCAGTCATAATTCTCCGCAGTGTTCCCGAGCAATTTGTTCGGCGGATTGCCGCGAAAACAAAGGACTCTGACAACTGTCAACATCTTTTCACTGACTGACTGAAGGACTGACGTTGTCGGGCGAATGATCAAAGTTGGTTTGCCGTTCGCCGTTCTCCGTTCGCTGTTCGCTGCGGTTTTCGACCATTATGGGGATTAATTGAGGCATTGTCTGCTGGCTTGCTGGCCAAGCTCCCTTTTGCCATGTTGGGGACTTGGGGCATATGTCAATGACGTCAGCACTCAGTGCGATGATTTCCCTGGGAAATGACACCCATTTCCCGCTACCCCCTCGAGTATGCGCTAATTAACTGCGAGAGAAGAGGAAATGTGCCGACTGGCAGCCGGAATTGGTTAATTAATCTCTTTACCGGCAGCGAAACCGAAACTGGAACCGAAAGCGTTTCAGCCGCATTTTGGTGGCACTTCCGTTCTTTCTTGGCCAAAATGTGTGTCAGGGCTGGAATGTTTCCGAAGGGGCGGAAGGGCCTAGCAGATGTCCTTGGACAATATTTGCATGCAAATCGGAGTGGTGAAAACATTTTCCAAAAACGCCAGACGACAGGCAAGCAAACAGAACCACAAATCGCAGAAATCCTTCTTGGCACTATAAACTTATGTCTTACTTTTTACGTCGCAGCCGACGACGTTTCCGCCAAAACTTTTCAATTTTGACAGAAAATAACAGCGAACACAGAAAGCGTAGTTGGGAAGAAGCCTTCTCTGGGGGAGTAGGGCTTTCTGTTTGTCCCATAAAATAATAAAAACGTGTGAGCAACTCAAAGAGATTTCTGCTGAATTCAATTTTTCAGGGCACAAAAAAACCAAAAGGAACAAAATTACCGAAGGAGCAAACGCAGACGGCGCACAGTGGCAGTTTAGATACTTTGGGGTTACTAAAATCATAACTCTTGAACCAG
>JAEIHY010016378.1:0-51533 GCA_018904565.1 Drosophila tsacasi
GATATGTCTGCTAGAAGTATTTTTGGCCGCTCTCCCCATATAAGCCAGACCACTGTGCGGCAGCGGCAGCGGCAATAATAAAAATAACAACAGCAGGGCGAGCGTGAAACGAGCGCACATTAAACATTTAGTAATGAGTTTAAAGTTTTAAATGGAATTTTTGATTATAAGCCGCGGAACAACAGAAGGCGAGGCGGAGCAGCGCCCGGAATGGGAAAAGAACAGAAGGAAGAGCCAGCCATTCGGCGTATCGCAATTTGTGCCCACTTACGGCTGTAATTACGGACGTATCCATTTGAGCGGAGTGCCTACCAGGCAACCATTACTGCATTATGCCTAGTATAATAACCTGTCCATGAATGCGGGATTAGATGTGTAGTGGATATGACAGTTTACACTCTTAGCCATCCCTTAATGGGGTTGCCTAGCCCTTATCGTATTTCCGTGCCCTACATTCCGTCCCAACGATCCGGCCCGGACCCGGCCCCGGCCCATTGTCAATCCATCATAAGCCCTTCCCCGCATCCCTTTTATGGCAGGAACTCAAGCTCCATCTCCAGCTCCTGGCAACAACAACCCCGTCAAATTCCAAGGCAAATCTCTGGAAATCCCAACACTTTGTTCAAACATATAAACCCAGATCTTGCCTCGGCCTCTGAATCTTCATCTTTTGCTCAGGCGTCCCTTTTTCGGGGGTTTTCTTTTCAATTTGGCCGAGGAGAAACAGAGACGCGAGGCCATTAAACGCTTTAAAATCAACATCAACACCGATGACGGCGACAGGGGCAATAAAGTCGACCCAAAAATTGCTTCCTCTGCACATAAAACCGAGTCGGGCGGGCTCAACCTAAAATACCCGTACATACACGAATATGTGTTGGCGGAGCAGCTCTGCTGAGCCTCGCAAACAAACGCGGTAAAAGTAAACGAAACACTTTGCCACCCATTCCACTCCATCCCTGCCCGACTCCAGCCCCTGCCCACTTAATACTTAAATGCAAACGTGTAAATTATGTGATTTTTCCCCGGCGGCCATGTTTGTTTGCAAACTCCATTACCAACATGGCGGGAGCTTCCTTTCCTTTCCTGCCCTGCCAGCTCACCTGTTTGTTTCAAGCAATCGTCGCGCTTTGCCATTAAAATGCGAGGAATAACAAAAAAATACGTAGCCCGTGCTCCGTGCTCCGTGGATACCCCTTTATGTGCCTTTATGTGTTTTTCATGTACTTTTATTTGATTGTCGCACGCTTTGGCGCCCCAGCCAGAAGGGCCAGCAGGGAGGGGCGGGGGCGTGGCGCCCTCCACTTAATGGCGATGTTTTTTAGTGCTCAAAATATTAGCAAATGTTCATTAACGGCTATGCAAATTGGGTGTAGTCGGCCGTAGTCCGAAAAAGGCAATTACTCAAAAAGTACTTAACACACAATTGTTGCGTGTGCCCCAGGGAGGCGAGGTCCACGAGGTAATTTCGACCGAAAGTCTCGAAAGGAACTACGTATTGAATCCCAATTGGGCTTCCTACTTCTGGGCCAAAGTTTAGGCTCAGCCGGCCTACGCCTAATTCCTCGGTCTGATAGCTTTGCGTCTTTTCCACACTTGAAATGATTTTTAATTACGTCGAGGGGATTGGAAGCACTGCCTACTTTCGAGCTCATATTCTCCCCCTTTGCGGGCGGAGGAGGGACGAAGTCAGCCGCCTGGAAAGCCAATTAAAGTGAAATCAAGCCGGGCCCTGGGCCCTCGGCCCTCGGCACCTCCTCTCCCGCAGGCACGGCTTAGTGTTTATTGGACTACAACACCTTGGGCCCACAACACACACAAGTGGGATGTGTATAAATTTGTAATTTTAATATTATTAAAAATGTTAAATTGCACGGAGCATAAATCAGATTTGTGCTGCACTGCCGGGGCAGGGTTGTTGGTGGCGCCAGCTTGCTGCCATCACTTGTGGCCCAGGGGTTGACACACAGCGACACATTATACCGATGCCATTACTGCCAGCTGCGTTTGCCACACTATTTATATTTTTTATTGTTATCGCCTCTGCTGTTGCTGTTGCTGCTAAAATTGCGCCCAGAGATGGGCCGCTGTTGTTTTAATTTAAGCGATTTACTCGCAGGTTCATAATACAGCAGCCGCAGGCATAATCCAGATTTTGCGTAAAATGTCAATGCATTAAAATGGAAAAGCATTAATAATCCCACACGAAGCAGTAAGAGTAGGAGACGGAAAAGTTCGATCTCTTTGCTTTTCTAACAAGTGAAAAACAAAAAAACTGGAGTCACCGAATGGCTGTACGCATCTTGTTAATTTACATTGCATAAACAGAACGAATTACTCGCAAGTGAAAAAGCTAATTTGCCGCAGGGGATCGTTGCTGCTAAGCTGAAAGTTAAGAAAACTCGGGCTTCAATTGAGCAAGAAATCGGGATGCTGCAATTGAGGTCGTTAGCAGGAATATACGATAAAAGCATGCATATTTGTGATCTATTCCGCCGATAAATTGACCCAGGGTGGGCGGCGGCTGCCATTTATCGTGGCGTACTTTGTCGTGTCTGCCATTACGTTTAATGACCCCGCAGCACTCTCATCTCATCAGCCTGCAAACACTTCCGAGGAGCGGAGGCTCTCTTTTTTAAAAGCATCCATCGCCCATTAACTTGTGTGAATTTATATCACTCGTTGGACCAGCTCGAACGCCGACTACTGACTACTGACTACCGACTACCGACTACCGACTGCTGACTGCTATTATGCGTTCGTTAATTATTCACACACAAATACTGGCGGCAACCCTGCCGGCGGCACCCCTCAACCGTGCCACACGTTTCGGTCATAAAAACTGCCCGAGTCCCGCCTGCCACGCCCCCTTAACGAGGCAACTAACATGGGAGCTTGCCCAGGACTCTCGGATTAACCTTTGCTTGGCCCCCTTCGAATGTCTCCACGGGTGCGGAGCTTGGAAATTTGGGATTAGGGAGACCGGACTGGGGCTTGGGGTTCTCCTCCCTGGACACTTATGCATCTGCCCACAGCTCTCCGCCAAGCCCCACTTCCCCGCTCACATATGGCGGGATCTTGACATTAAATAAATCTAACATCCCGTATACGCTTAGTGGGCATCTTTAATACTCATCCGCACATGCACACAAATACAAATGTGTGTATATGTAAAAAAATGACGCAGACATTATTCACGCTATCATTGGGCACACACGACGGCCGGGACAGGGTCAGCAAGTAAGAGGAGGGGTTAGCCCGCAAAAAGGCCAGCAGCCGTGGCAAACTATGCTCTTATGAAGATGGAGGTTCCCGACCGCCGCGCCGTTGCTCCATTTGCCAGAAATTACAACGATTTTTCGTGAAAGCGAACGTTTGTCGCAGGACGAGGGAATGATTTTGATTTCCAGCCCTCACACGCACGCATTCAAGCCACATGCCACACGCCACTTCGACCGTCGGCCGCAGAATGCGTAAGCGGAGTTGGCATTGATAGCATTGATAACAAGCGTTTCCGCTAGGCATAGGGGATTCAACCATCGGACAACCTGGTATAGGGAATAAGGAACTTGTGGAGCCGCAGTTTGCCCTGTCGCTTAACATTTGATCATTTTCACAATGTTTGAGGGCACTTTGAATCGGGGACCGTGAAGATATATGCCTGTATTCGATATCACGATCTAGAAATCACTTCCTTACCAAAGGACATTATGAATGAATCTAAAATAAGACGCATAACGCGCAAGTATTGATTGCTGTAGAACGCGAAACACAACTCAGTCGGACCAAAGCTTGTTGATTTATGTCTTCTATCCCGTTCAGTCCAGTAGCATTCCATTGTCGATTTCCATTTCCTCGCCACCAGGGGATCCTGAACCCCATTTAGGGCAGCCCGTGCGGCCGCTCCATGTCACATAATCGAATTATCATCATGGCATCAACAAATGATTTCAACTTGCGCCAACCTCCTGCTCCGGACTGTCCGGCTGTCCGGCTATCCGGCTATCCTGCTATCTGGCTGTCCTGCCGCTTTTGGCGCTGTCACCGCTCGGTCTGCCCCGCGGCGTTGCCTTTTTTCACTTCACTTCACTCCGGCAAATCCTCGCCCACGCTCACCCTACGTCGGACACATTAACGGCCGGCAAACCTTTCGCAGGAACGCCACTCTCATCGCTTTTTTACGATTTCTCCCGCTGGCTCCTGTTTTGCCAACGTCATTGTCGCTGGTCATTTTCCCTGCTTACTTCATCCACTCATTCGCCGTTAGTCCGTTTCGTTGCGTTTCGTTCGGTTCGTTCGTTTTTTCAGCTTTGTTCCGTCTGTCGACTCGTTTGTTTGAGGTTATGTTGAATGTCAGTTTGTTATCCTTGTGCAAATCCTTTTATACAAATGAAATTTGCGCCAAATGGCGATAAGCAAAATACAATAGTGTGCACAGACCGCTCCTTGTCCGCCGTGGCCGGCTTTGCGGTTTACCGGGAAAGCGATCGGGGAAATTCAGGGGCCACCGTGCCATGTGCTCGTTTGGAGAATTTAATGGAGACTCGCGAGCTCAAATGTCTAATTGATACTAACCCCGAATTCTCCAACTCCTACATATATCTGATTACCCAATCACAACAAAAGCTAACCCCAAACTCTCCTCTCCTTTACAGACATCAACAAGGGCTCACCCATCGACTTCAAGAGCGGATCGGCCTGTTCCACACCCACAAAAGACACGCTGAAGGGCTACGAGCGTAGCACGCAGGGCTGCATGGGACCCGTCCTGCCGCCGCGCAGCGTCATGAACGGAATGCCCGCGCACCACTACTCGGCGCCGATGAATTTCCGCAAGGACCTGGCCGCGCGCTGCTCCTCGCCCTGGGTGAGCGTCGGCGCCATATCGGCACTGGTGCTGTGCGTGCTCATGCTGATCCTGCTGACCACCTTCGGGGGCCTGCACTGGACCCAGTCGGCACCCTGCACCGTTCTAGTCGGCAACGAGGCGGCCGAGGTGACGGCTGCCAAGAGCACGAACACTGACCTCTCCAAACTCCACAACTCGGGACGCGCCAAGAACGGACAAGGCATCGGAATGGCCCAGGGGCAAGCTGGAATCGGAGCTGGCGTCGCAGGCGGAGGAGCAGCAGGTGGATCCTCGGCGGCCACTGTGACGACTGCCACATCAAACAGCGGCACCGCCCAGGGCCTCCAGTCGACGTCGGCCTCCGCGGAGGCCACATCCTCGGCGGCCACGTCTTCCTCGCAGTCCTCGCTGACGCCTTCGACATCGCTGTCCTCCCTGGCGAATGCCAATAATGGAGGTAATTATGCACAACTTTTAATTATTTTTAAATGAGTTTTCGCAAGTTTCGCCGGGCAACTACGGAGTGGGACGCAGAAGAGATTGAGACGGAGCTCAAGAGAAAGCCAAGACGCCGGAGTATTTAGCGCTTAGCGCCCTCCGGCGGAGACAAAAAGTTTATTGTTTTTGTAGGTTTTTTGCTCAAAGTTTGCGCCTGACAGACAGACAGACGCCTACGCTGGATAGGGATTATGCGAATGCCGTTTTCATTATTTCTCGGCGCGCCTCCCATTTCTTTCAATTCAAGTTAAACTTGAGTGCGTTCTTTGGGATTTGTCGGGCTAAAATATTGCATTAATTACTTTCCTAAATTGACAGCAAGACGCGCTGGGAAGCTGCAGACAGAGAGACCCCTTTCTCACTCCGGGTCTAGTTAAATGTTTAAATCACACTCGTAACTGGGGATATATCGCTTTCCCCCGGCCTCTTCTGCGTCCTGCTCACTCTGGAACTCTCCCTAACTTATCAAGAGTAAGCCGGTGCTGGGTTAAAGCACATTTAACGCTTAACCTAAGGTGGTGAAGGACCGGGTGTTGTTTGGGATTGCATTCCTCAGTAGGCATCCTGCCCCTTTCCATTTCGATTTGTTCGCTTTGTTTACCTGTAGGAAGAGCAATGTCAACTCCGCTGTCATCCAATGGGGCAGGCGACGAGGGACGAAGACTTCGACGCAGCTTAATCGAGAGGGGGGCCGAAGATGATGTGGCTATGGCCGAAACTTTCAGCGACTTAATTACAAGCGAAAGCCTCAACCGGCAGCTGGCCAAAAAGTATTCGGCTACGACCCCGGCCAGGAACCCTGCAGGCATCGCCTGGCAAAGCATTTCAAATAAAACTTTTCGCGGAAGCGATGGCGAGCTGGATGGAGCCCAGGGAAGTGGAGAAAGCGAGGTGGACTCCAGTGACTATGTCTATGAAGACGAAGCTGAGCCGGAGACCAGCCCTCCGCCCACCCGGAGACCCAAGTCTAGGCAACAATTTGGCAAATCATTAAACAGCAATTTACGCAGCGCAGCTAAAACACTGGTCAACAAGAGAAGGAAATATGAGGTCGAGGCGGAGGACGTCGAGCACAGTGAGCAGCAGGAAGCGGAGCGTCTCCCGGTGACCGGGATGGCAACGGCACAAACGGTGGAGCCGGAGCCCAGCACATTTGTTGCTGTTATTGATGACGATAATCAAAGTGACAACAGCAGCTCAGGCCCAACGCCGGAGACGACTCTGAGGAGTGACACCGATGACATTGTTGAAATCAACACCACCCAACCAGAGTTGGCGCTGAGCTCTTTCCCCGCCTCCCCAAGCTCAATCCCAAGCCCAACCCCAACCCCAACGCAGCCCGTCATTGAAAATGATTTTCAAATCAGGGCGAAGGTGGTGGGGGAGTCGCTAGAGGAGAAACCTGCCGCTGATGATAACAATAATGAGCGTGATTTAGCTGACAACTATGAGGTAGACATCAAGGAGCCACCCCCGCAAGGTATAAATCAAGTCTACGGCAACTGGGAGACGAGCCATGCCTGTGGCGTGGAATTACGACCCAAGTTCAGGCTCAAGAAGTGTTTTTACCATTCGTTCAGTCTGATGAGATTGATTTTTGCGATGATTTTGAATTGAATCATCCGCTACTCACTGACATGTTCAACTTCAATATTTCTTTTAATATTTTGTAGTCATAACACCTACAGTTAAAGCAAAAAGAATACATAATATATGTATAAACAGGATGCATAAGTCGAATGCAAGAGCGTTACTCATGTCTTTATTCTTAGGTTAAAGTATCTTTTCACCATCCTAGACTTGTTTTTTAATAAAAATTTGGCTATCGAATTTTGAAACACTTCCTGAGCCTGTCCATCGTGTTCTACTTGTACAAATTATTCACCAACATTTTGGTACCAAAGGTACTACTCAGAAGTTCAGTAAGGATACAAATAACACGGAGTCCGATTTAATGATGAGCGATGACGCTCGGCTGGCGGATATCGATATTGTCAAACTAGATGAGGCACACAGTTCTCTTGAGGAGGAGGTTTACGAGACGGCAGACAAGAGGGATTCGCCGCCCAAATTGCCCTTAACACAGCCTTCAGCGAGTGAGAACGAGGTACTCAAAGAGCAAGAGGAGGACGCACAGGTGCCCATTCACCTTAAGCCGCTAAAGCCCTATGTGAGTGAGCGCATTGATCAGCCGGGCAGGCGAATCTTCCTCAACCTGACAATTGCCACCGACGAGGGCAGCGATTCCGTCTACACCCTGCACGTGGAGGTGCCCACCGGCGGAGGGTCGCACAACATTAAGGAGGTGCTGACCCACGAGCATCGTGCCGAGCAGGCGGAAAGCCATGCGGACAGTTGTGTCCCGGAGCCGCCGCCCCGCATGCCGGACTGCCCTTGCAGCTGCCTCCCGCCACCAGCGCCCATCTATTTAGATGACGGTGTTGACATTGACTCTGGCACATCCACTATAGCTGCGACCGCCACCACAACTTCAACGCCTTTGGAGAGGGCGACCGTTTTGAGCCGCCTCCACAGTGAGGACGGGGTTAGGGATGGGGACGCGTCATCGGACAACGGGGAGCCCATGCCTGTCCCAAGCACCACTACTACTAACCCCACTGAGATCGATAACCACATTGCCGCCTCCAATACTGAGCCCCCCGATGCTGCTGTGGTTGAGGCGCTTGCATGTCCCGATGTGATGCCAGTACTAATACTGGAAGGTGAATTGTGCACAGTGCATTTGTTGCTAACCCGCTTCTCCTAACGTGCGGATATCTAACCATACTAAAGGCTGTACAGCTTATTAACTCTAGTCTAGCGTCCGTAACCCAACCCGCTCATCTCTCATAGTCCCGCATTTGTACAAAGTATCTCCAAGCATAAGTATCTGGCATCACATCAGCACGAGGCACCAGCCCGGGCCATTGTATACTTCTCGAACTTCCATCATTTGGCTGTCGGTGATAACTCCACCTTCTGGGGGAAGAATAAGTCGACAACCTAGGCTAGGACCTGTACAGATCGTGTCCACACTACCCCACACATACACAACATCTTTATTACCGTCAAGACCTAACCCGAATCTAATTATCTTTGTATCTCTATCATCCTCTCATTGCACACTCGAAACACTGCGAACCCATTCATGCCGCTGCTTAACCAGGAGCCCGAACATTCCCGGCGCGCAGCTTCCCACCTGACGGCACCACCTTCGGCCAGATCACGCTCGGCCAGAAGCTGACCAAGGAAATACAGCCATACAGCTACTGGAACATGCAGTTCTACCAGTCGGAGCCGGCCTACGTCAAGTTCGACTACACGATTCCGCGAGGCGCCTCCATCGGAGTGTACGGCCGACGCAACGCCCTGCCCACCCACACGCAGTACCACTTCAAGGAGGTGCTTAGCGGATTCAGCGCCAGCACGCGTACGGCCCGGGCCACGCACGTAAGTAGCTCGCGAGCAAAGGGATCATCCTGAATGTTTACTAACCTGTATCTATTTCATGCCTGTCTCTATCATCATCCCACCCACTGCACCCCGCACCTGCGATCGCTCGCTTCACCTAATCCCGTGCAGCTTTCTATAACGCGGGAGGTAACGCGCTACATGGAGCCGGGTCACTGGTTCGTCTCGCTCTACAACGACGACGGGGACGTACAGGAACTGACCTTCTACGCGGCCGTCGCCGAGGACATGACCCAGAACTGCCCCAACGGCTGCTCGGGCAACGGCCAGTGTCTGCTGGGCCACTGCCAGTGCAATCCCGGCTTTGGTGGCGACGACTGCAGCGAGAGCGTGTGTCCCGTGCTGTGCTCGCAGCACGGCGAGTACACCAACGGAGAGTGCATCTGCAACCCGGGCTGGAAGGGCAAGGAGTGCTCCCTGCGGCACGACGAGTGCGAGGTGGCCGACTGCAATGGTCATGGCCACTGTGTCAGCGGCAAGTGCCAGTGCATGCGCGGCTACAAGGGGAAGTTCTGCGAAGAAGGTAGCGATGGGATCTTGGATCTCTTCTCCCCCATCACAGCTGATTTGTTCCCCTTTTTCAATTTACTGATGCTCTCCTCGTTTCGTCTCCTTCTTCCTCAGTGGACTGTCCGCATCCTAACTGCTCGGGCCACGGATTTTGCGCCGACGGCACCTGCATCTGCAAGAAGGGCTGGAAGGGAGTGGATTGCGCCACCATGGACCAGGACGCGCTGCAATGCCTACCCGACTGCTCTGGCCACGGCACCTTCGACCTGGACACCCAGACATGCACCTGCGAGGCCAAGTGGAGTGGCGACGACTGCTCGAAGGAGCTGTGCGACCTGGACTGCGGCCAGCATGGGCGTTGCGTTGGCGACGCCTGCGCCTGCGACACGGAGTGGGGCGGCGAGTATTGCAACACCCGGTTGTGTGATGCCCGCTGCAACGAGCACGGACAGTGCAAGAACGGCACCTGCCTGTGCGTGACAGGCTGGAACGGCAAACACTGCACCATCGAGGGGTGCCCCAATAGTTGCGCCGGTCATGGGCAATGCCGCGTCAGCGGTGAGGGCCAGTGGGAGTGTCGCTGCTACGAGGGCTGGGATGGACCGGACTGCGGCATCGCCCTAGAGCTGAACTGCGGAGACAGCAAGGACAACGACAAGGGTGAGTGGCACTGTGAAGGGGTAGGAGTAGGAACCTCTAATCTTTTTTCTCAACCGCATCCCTCTAGATGGCCTGGTTGACTGTGAGGACCCCGAGTGCTGTGCCAGCCACGTCTGCAAGACCTCCCAGCTCTGCGTCTCAGCTCCCAAGCCGATCGACGTCTTGCTCCGCAAGCAGCCACCAGCTATCACCGCCTCGTTCTTTGAGCGGATGAAGTTCCTTATCGACGAGAGCAGCCTGCAGAACTACGCCAAATTGGAGACGTTTAACGAGAGGTAGGTGCTTCCTGGTAGCCAATTTGATCCGTTTTAGTAACAAATCCAAATCGAGGCCGTAATGGCTGTGTATAGTTTCCACGATTGGCAGACAAGCTCAAATCCTGTACAATATCGAGAGCCTAGCTGGTTATTCTAATGTAACCGTACATATACTACCTAAACAAAATAATCAAATAGTTTGCATAATTAATGATTTTCTATGTTTAAATATTTACGTTTTTCGTTTTCGTGCCCTCGTCTAAAACAAATCCCGAAATAAAACCATATCCCGCCACACCACATACCGAAAATCCCATTAAAATCTTGTAAATATATACCCTATATGTCCTTTGTTTGAAACAAACCCCGACAGAAACATCCTAAGTTAGCTTGTAAGTACATAAGGTTAAGCACCATTGTAACCGCCATAAGGTAGACTAAGTGTCCTGCGCAACGCGGCATCGCAGCAGTCCCTCGCGATTTCGGTGTGATCGAAAGGGACCTAGGGCCTCAAAACTAACTGGTGGGGGCCGATTAACACATCACTATCCCATTCTAGCTTACTAGACCATAGACAACCATGCTAATTCAATTATTTTCTCTCTGCTCTCTTTTCTCCTCCACACGCGCTCCCTAATCCGTGTATTAAATATTACATGCCAACTACTAAATTTTTCCTGTTCTACTCGATACTACCACCCACTAATAACTACGTGTAAATACCACTACCCCTCTACTCACTACCCGGCACGACACGAACTTCGAATGCTTTGCATTACCTAACGACTGCTTAACGCTCTCGTTGCCCGGTACTCGGTACTCCGTAATCGGTGCTCGGTACTCGTTGCCCGTACTCGTTGTAACTCAATAACGAAATCAAATCAATACTAACAGCATTTTTTGGAATTATTTCAATGCAAGGTAAGCAAGCGAAATGCGGTACTAAAATATACTCTACAAATACTACTCTGCTCTACTACTTATTCTAAATGGTTGTTTGGTACACATTGACCACTGCCCTTATCATTATTATTTCGTTTATACAGTAGCTAACTTTTTCATTCTTATAAGCTCAGTTGGTAGTTTGTTTTAAGTTTATTCCCTAACCGTATTCTCCAGACAACCAGACCAAGTGCTTTGGGTTTTTAGTTTACCACATAATAAATCTAAGCTATGGGAAAGCATACTCTTACTGGTACTTAGGTCGAATCTAGGTCACAAACATGAGCCTTAACGCGATATACCATACATACCATACTAAATATTGTTCAACTTGTAATACATTTATGTGTTGAAACGAGTCTTATGTTCTGTGCGTGTGAATTTATATTATTTGTACTTTTTTACTGCTCAAGTAGTTGCAAATATTTCGTTTTACTGCTTGCCGACCTAGCGAAATCTAGCCCTAGAGGCGCCACAGAAGCTCCCATCCCTGCAAACCCGACTAATCCATGATCTCTGTCCTTCCCACAGCCGATCAGCGGTCATCAGAGGGCGCGTGGTCACCTCCCTGGGCATGGGCCTCGTGGGTGTCCGAGTATCGACCACCACCCTTTTGGAGGGCTTCACCCTCACCCGTGACGACGGCTGGTTCGACCTAATGGTAAATGGCGGTGGAGCTGTGACTCTGCAATTCGGACGCGCTCCCTTCCGACCACAGTCACGCATAGTCCAAGTGCCCTGGAACGAAGTGGTGATCATTGATGTCGTGGTCATGAGCATGTCCGAGGAGAAGGGGCTGATCACTATGGCGACACACACATGCTTCGCCCACGACTACGACCTGATGAAGCCCGTTGTGCTGGCATCATGGAAGCACGGCTTTCAGGGCGCCTGTCCCGACCGCAGTGCCATCCTAGCAGAATCACAGGTCATCCAGGAGTCCCTACAGATACCCGGTACGGGCCTCAATCTCGTTTATCATTCCTCACGCGCCGCCGGCTACCTGTCCACCATCAAGTTGCAACTCACGCCCGACGTTATTCCGTCCTCGCTCCACCTAATCCATCTGCGCATCACCATCGAGGGCATTCTCTTCGAGCGCGTCTTCGAGGCGGATCCGGGAATCAAATTCACGTATGCTTGGAACCGTCTTAACATCTACCGGCAACGCGTCTACGGCGTGACCACAGCCGTGGTAAAGGTCGGCTACCAGTACACTGACTGCACGGACATCGTGTGGGACATCCAGACCACAAAGTTGAGTGGCCACGATATGTCTATATCGGAGGTGGGGGGCTGGAACCTGGACATTCACCATCGCTACAACTTCCACGAAGGCATCCTTCAGAAGGGCGATGGCTCGAACATATACCTACGCAACAAGCCGCGCATCATCCTGACCACCATGGGCGACGGACACCAGCGTCCACTTGAGTGCCCCGACTGCGACGGCTTGGCCACGAAGCAGCGCCTACTGGCGCCCGTCGCCCTGGCGGCGGCTCCGGATGGCAGTCTGTTTGTGGGTGACTTCAACTATATTCGCCGCATCATGACCGACGGCAGCATCCGAACCGTTGTCAAGCTAAACGCCACCCGCGTCTCCTACCGCTACCATATGGCCCTCAGCCCGCTCGATGGCACACTCTACGTCTCGGACCCGGAGTCGCACCAGATCATTCGTGTGCGCGATACCAGCGACTACTCGCAGCCAGAACTGAACTGGGAGGCCGTTGTGGGCTCCGGAGAGCGCTGCCTCCCCGGCGACGAAGCTCACTGCGGCGATGGAGCCTTGGCCAAGGACGCCAAGTTGGCCTACCCCAAGGGCATTGCGATTTCTAGCGACAATATCTTGTATTTCGCCGACGGAACAAACATCCGTATGGTGGACAGGGACGGAATCGTCAGCACTCTTATTGGCAATCACATGCACAAGTCGCACTGGAAGCCCATTCCCTGTGAGGGCACCCTCAAACTGGAAGAGATGCACCTGCGCTGGCCCACAGAGCTGGCCGTCTCCCCCATGGACAACACGTTGCACATCATTGACGATCACATGATCCTACGTATGACCCCCGATGGCAGGGTTCGCGTTATATCCGGCAGGCCACTACACTGCGCGACTGCCTCGACAGCCTACGATACTGACCTGGCCACGCACGCCACCCTGGTGATGCCGCAGTCGATCGCCTTCGGGCCGCTGGGCGAGCTGTACGTCGCGGAGAGTGACTCGCAGCGCATCAACCGAGTGCGCGTTATCGGGACGGACGGACGAATCGCCCCCTTTGCGGGCGCCGAATCCAAGTGCAATTGCCTCGAGCGCGGATGCGATTGCTTCGAAGCGGAACACTACCTGGCAACTAGCGCCAAGTTCAACACGATCGCCGCGCTGGCCGTCACTCCCGATGGCCACGTGCACATTGCAGACCAAGCCAACTACCGCATCCGCTCGGTGATGTCCAGCATTCCCGAGGCAAGTCCCTCGCGCGAGTACGAGATCTATGCGCCGGACATGCAGGAGATATACATTTTCAACCGCTTCGGCCAGCACGTTTCCACGCGAAACATCCTGACTGGAGAGACGACATATGTTTTCACCTACAACGTGAACACCTCCAACGGCAAGCTGAGCACCGTCACCGATGCAGCCGGCAACAAGGTGTTCCTGCTGCGCGACTACACCTCGCAGGTCAACTCAATAGAGAACACCAAGGGCCAGAAGTGCCGACTGCGCATGACGCGCATGAAGATGCTGCACGAGCTGAGCACCCCGGACAACTACAACGTCACCTACGAGTACCACGGCCCCACGGGCCTGCTCAAGACCAAGCTGGACTCCACCGGTCGCTCCTACGTGTACAACTACGACGAATTTGGCCGCCTTACCTCCGCCGTCACGCCGACGGGCAGGGTCATCGAGCTAAGCTTCGACCTGAGCGTTAAGGGCGCCCAGGTGAAGGTCTCGGAGAACGCCCAGAAGGAAATGTCGTTGCTAATTCAGGGAGCCACAGTGATCGTGCGCAACGGGGCCGCTGAGTCGCGTACCACTGTCGACATGGACGGCTCCACCACCAGCATCACTCCTTGGGGCCACAACCTGCAAATGGAGGTTGCCCCGTACACGATTCTGGCCGAACAGAGTCCATTGCTGGGCGAAAGCTACCCGGTACCGGCTAAGCAGCGCACCGAGATCGCTGGCGACCTGGCCAATCGGTTTGAGTGGCGCTACTTTGTGCGCCGCCAGCAGCCGCTGCAGGCAGGCAAGCAAATCAAGGGCACACCTCGTCCCGTCACCGAAGTGGGGCGCAAGCTGCGAGTGAACGGAGACAACGTTCTGACCTTGGAATACGACCGCGAGACACAGTCTGTCGTAGTGATGGTGGATGACAAACAGGAGCTCCTCAACGTGACCTACGACCGCACCTCGCGACCCATCAGCTTCCGGCCACAGTCGGGCGACTATGCGGACGTGGACTTGGAGTACGATCGATTCGGGCGTCTAGTCAGCTGGAAGTGGGGCGTTCTACAGGAGGCCTACTCCTTCGACCGCAATGGTCGGCTCAACGAAATCAAGTACGGCGATGGATCGACCATGGTGTACGCATTCAAGGACATGTTTGGCTCGCTTCCGCTGAAGGTGACCACGCCCAGACGATCCGACTACCTGCTGCAGTACGATGATGCTGGGGCGCTGCAGAGTCTCACGACGCCGCGCGGCCACATTCACGCGTTCTCACTGCAGACATCGCTCGGCTTCTTCAAGTACCAGTACTACTCGCCGATTAATCGCCATCCCTTCGAGATTCTGTATAACGATGAGGGCCAGATCCTGGCCAAGATCCATCCGCACCAGTCAGGCAAGGTAAGTCTCTAAACTTATCTATTAAATACAAAATCCGACATCCTCAGAAACTAACTTAATTCTATCCCTGCAGGTGGCGTTTGTTCACGACACTGCTGGGCGCCTGGAAACGATCCTCGCTGGGCTGTCCAGCACCCACTATACGTACCAGGACACAACCAGCCTGGTCAAGTCTGTGGAGGTCCAGGAGCCGGGCTTCGAGCTGCGGCGCGAGTTCAAATACCACGCCGGCGTTCTCAAGGACGAGAAGCTGCGCTTCGGCTCCAAGAACTCGCTGGCCTCGGCCCACTACAAGTACGCGTACGACGGCAATGCCCGGCTTAGCGGCATTGAGATGGCCATTGATGACAAGGAGCTGCCCACTACGCGCTACAAGTACAGCCAGAACCTTGGCCAGCTGGAGGTGGTACAGGACCTGAAGATCACTCGCAACGCCTTTAACCGAACAGTGATCCAGGACTCTGCCAAGCAGTTCTTCACCATCGTGGATTACGACCAGCACGGTCGTGTGAAGAGCGTGCTGATGAACGTGAAGAACATCGACGTGTTCCGACTGGAGCTGGACTACGACCTGCGAAACCGTGTCAAATCGCAGAAGACTACGTTCGGCCGATCCACCGCCTTCGATAAAATCAACTACAATGCCGACGGCCACGTGATCGAGGTCCTGGGCACCAACAACTGGAAGTATCTGTACGACGAGAACGGCAACACGGTCGGCGTTGTGGACCAAGGAGAGAAGTTCAACCTAGGCTACGACATAGGCGACCGTGTGATCAAGGTGGGCGATGTGGAGTTCAACAATTACGACGCTCGTGGGTTCGTTGTGCGGCGTGGCGAGCAGAAGTACCGCTACAACAACAGAGGCCAGCTGATCCATGCGTTCGAGCGGGAGCGCTTCCAGAGCTGGTACTACTACGACGACCGCAGCCGCCTCGTGGCCTGGCACGATAACAAGGGCAACACCACCCAGTACTACTACGCCAACCCTCGCACACCACACCTCGTGACCCACGTCCACTTCCCCAAGCTGGGTCGCACCATGAAGTTCTTCTACGACGACCGCGACATGCTGATCGCGTTGGAGCACGCCGATCAGCGCTTCTATGTGGCCACCGACCAGAACGGATCGCCGCTCGCGTTCTTCGATCTGAACGGAGGCATTGTCAAGGAGTTGAAGCGAACGCCCTTCGGCCGCATTATCAAGGACACCAAGCCCGACTTTTTCGTGCCCGTCGACTTCCACGGAGGGCTGATCGATCCTCACACCAAACTGGTATACACCGAGCAGCGCCAGTATGACCCCCACGTCGGACAGTGGATGACTCCGCTCTGGGAGACGCTGGCCACTGAGATGTCGCACCCGACGGACGTCTTCATCTACCGCTACCACAACAACGACCCAATCAACCCCAATAGGCCGCAGAACTACATGATCGACCTGGACTCCTGGCTGCAGCTCTTCGGCTATGACCTGGACAACATGCAAAGCACCCGCTACACCAAGCTGGCCCAGTACACGCCGCAGGCCTCCATCAAATCCAATACACTGGCGCCCGACTTCGGAGTCATCTCTGGTCTAGAGTGTATCGTGGAGAAGACGAGCGAGAAGTTCAGCGACTTCGATTTTGTGCCCAAACCACTGCTGAAGATGGAGCCCAAGATGCGCAACCTACTGCCGCGCATCAGCTATCGACGCGGGGTCTTCGGCGAAGGAGTGCTGCTCTCGCGTATCGGTGGCAGGGCTTTGGTCAGCGTTGTCGACGGATCCAACAGCGTGGTGCAGGATGTGGTGAGCAGCGTGTTCAACAACTCCTACTTCCTGGACCTGCACTTCAGCATACACGACCAGGATGTCTTCTACTTCGTCAAGGACAACGTTCTGAAGCTGCGCGATGACAATGAGGAGCTTCGACGCCTTGGCGGCATGTTCAACATATCAACGCACGAAATCAGCGACCACGGTGGCAGCGCCGCAAAGGAATTGCGCCTACACGGTCCCGACGCCGTGGTCATCATCAAGTACGGTGTTGACCCCGAACAGGAGCGCCACCGCATCCTAAAGCACGCCCACAAGCGCGCAGTAGAGCGGGCCTGGGAGCTGGAGAAGCAGTTGGTGGCCGCTGGCTTCCAGGGGCGCGGCGACTGGACAGAGGAGGAAAAGGAGGAGCTCGTTCAGCATGGAGACGTCGACGGTTGGATTGGCATCGACATACACAGCATACACAAGTATCCGCAGCTGGCCGATGATCCCGGAAACGTTGCCTTCCAACGGGACGCCAAGCGCAAGCGTCGCAAGACCGGCAGCAGCCATCGCAGTGCCTCCAACCGGCGCCAGCTCAAATTCGGGGACGTGAGTGCGTGAGTGGAGGCGGGTAGAGAGGAGATGGATCTGGAGCCGGAGCAGCGGCCGCAGACGGAGACGGAGGGAGGTGAAGTGACCGACGAGGAATACAGCGAGCAGGAGGACTACCTAATTGCCGTGGGCAGGAAGGAGCCAAGGGACAGCAGCGAAGTACTCGAGGAGCAGATTTTGTAATTAGGTGAAATGCGCAACAGCAACAAAAAGAACAGAAACAAGAGAACAAGAAACCAGAACAACAGCACAGCACAAGAAAACCCAACCCGCATCAAACACTCAAAATAATATAAACTTTAATCGTGCTTAAAGTTTAGTATTAGTCACAATGCAAGCCCTCGAATAACCGAAGACTCTTCTTATATGTATGTACACAGGAACAGGAATATATATGTTGATGTTGAGTTTAGGCTAACAATAGGCGTATGTTTAGTCCATGTGTGTAATGTTTAATGTAAATCTGAATCAGAAAAGGATCGAATTAGCCGACTAAACCGAACCGAATAACATTGTTTATTTGGAGACTTGGCTTTGGCTTAACCACCGACGCGACGTGTTAGCCAGGTACATATATACGATGTCGAACGATGAGTATTAAACAGCAAAATATGCATACGATAAGTACGGATGATAATTTACGAATTGATTAAATGTAAAAAGATTAAAACTCTCTGTAGGAGGATCCCGCTAGTCCTCAGTCCTCAGTCCTCAGTCCTTGGTCCGAAGTTTGGCCCATTCCAGCCCATTCGGTCGCTGCCTCACCTCTGTAACTGCTTTGTGTATATAAGAACGAATACTTTACTATGCTTTAACTAACGAATCAGCGCTTATTTACCCTTCCTCTAACAATCTTTTAAGTGAAACAGGTATCTGAACCGAATGCTCGAATTTACATTTATCTGTCGCGTCTGCCTAATTTGGATAGCCAAAAATCAAAACAAATCTCTTACAGACAGCCCCCTTTTAATGTCAACTCTTTCCACTCATTTTACAATGTTAAAATGTTGAATTTATTCAAGGGCAAATTTTACAAATTGTGATATATATTTCTAAACATTTCATTTCACAGCTTGAAGTGTGTCGAACAGAAATCGAATTAACTCAAATCGAAGTGAGAATAAAAAGCAACCACATGTACTTTACTCATTTTTTAAACTTAGTCCCTAACGATTAGTTTTTACACTGCAATATTTAGTTCTTACCGTCTGCCATGTTAATTTGTATAAGCAATACTTACCCGTGACAGCAGTGTCACATGTAGTTTACTTATTTTTATGTGTTTTAATTGGCCTTTTATGCTCGTTTACACTCAATTTATTCTCAATAATTGCTGCATTTTAAAAACTTTCCTAACGTCTTTCGTTGTTGCTGTCATTCGGTCAGCCCCTTGTGTTTATAATTATTATTGAACTATTTATAACAAAAGCTAAACTATTGACTATTGAGATATTTACTAGCATAATACCTAGGACGCATATGTAAGTTTTGCGGAAAACGTACACCCCTATAATCATACGATACACACCTTGTAATATACACACTATCACATACAACTACACATAGTCATAAGGATTAGGGTAAAGACGGAGATCGTAAAAACGGAATGATTTAGCACCTAACTAATGTGAAAATAAGCGATGTATTCTGTTTCAATGTTGGGCAGAAGTTGGGAATGCAGAAAGTAATGCGTAGAAATTAGCTAAAGTGTTAGTAATTTTATTAAATAAAATTATAATTGAAGCAAGAGATCATTGATAAAGCATAAAAACTTAACTCTACACTTAAGTCTATACATCGGAATCTGAATTCGCTTTCGTTTCTTCGAGATGTAAGCTAGCGCTGTGTAAAAGTCTTAAATCGCGTCATTTTTAGTTCTTCGCACAGCGCGAGTTCTTACAGGAAATGAAGATTGTAAAAAATAACAAACTTATATGAGTGTGTATGTATTAAAATTAAGCAGCATTATATTAACCAAAAAGCAAATAACAACAGAAAGTGAAATCAGCATAAAGCTAAATGCAAAGGCATATTAAATCGTGACTGAAGAGGAACATTTACAGAATACCAAACGGTTGCGGTCACAGGTGTTCGACTTCAACCTATATTGTGTTTCGATATGCAAACCCGACTCCCGACTTTGTTCTTTACATTCAGGAAGGGGAAACGCTAACCCTAACTCATTGAGTAAAATCGCATTAACTGATTGTAATGAAAAACACACCACGTTTAATGCAGCCAGGTCGTTGAGGTGTGCAATTACGGTTCGAGCATGCATAAATTGCAAAGAATACTTGTGTTCAATGTTCAAAATTGTCTTGAAATTGAACAGACTACGAGGAAGAATGAGGGTAAAGATAGGATATAAACTAAATCGATTACAGACAGCAAAGGAAATCGTATACACAGAACATACATAATTATGGCAAGCCGATATACATACATGATAATACATCCATACCAATATATATAATAACTAAATAATATTACGAGTAAAAAGCGATTTCAATAAAAATGAAAATATAAAATCAAACTTGTTTCTTTTACATGGGTATCTGCATATGTATGAATTAGGGGAAATAATTCAAAATATGATAGGAGGTAAGTTGCAAGAACTGAAGGCAGAAGCCCTAGCCAAGAGTCGCTAGATCCGTGATAGGCTTAATAAATTCTAGAGACGTCATTCTTTAATTAAAAATAAGGATTTTAAAATGCTTTCGACACGCAGATGGCACATGGATCGTCAATATTCATTTCATTTTGGTCCAATCAAAAGGAATGCTAACTTGAGGTATACATATGTATGTATAAAATATTTAAAAAGAAAAACTTGTGTATTATAATTGTTGTATATATGTTGTATTAATTTCCTGATCGTTTCTATAGCAGCTATGTGATATAGTAGTGCGATTTTTATAACCGAAGTTGTAAAATGATAACAAATTTCTTGAAGTTAAGAAAAATATGTTGGAAAGCGGCTCAGTCATGCATTTTGTTTAGCAATTTACTGATAGTTCCTATGACAGCTATATAGTCGTCCAAACTGGCAAGTTTTGACTTTGATTCCAATGAGAAAGTTTCAAGTTTGCGTAGAAACGGACAGATGGGCGGACATGGCTAGATCTACTCTGCTGTTGATGGTGCTACGTTGAAAACTTCTGACAACAATTAAAATACATATTTTTTTAGAGGTTTACAACTTTTTAAAAAAGTTGAAAACATATGTTTTATTTCCAGCTCATTCAATCAAAATACAAAGTAAATTCCGCGATCAATACAAGGGGTTACCCAATGGATTTTCCGTAAAAGCGGATGAACCCGAAGGCTGGTTCACAAATTTGGAGTAGGGGGACGAAGAAGCTTCAAATCCCGCTACCGACTTCAGTGTATCCTGGCTGCGAGTTAAGACCAACAAATTTCCAGCACTAATCTTGTCGACGGACTTCAACTCGCTGATCTTCTTGTGCTGATCGATGACGTAAATGTTAAAGTTAACGCCATACAGGCCAAATAGATTTTCCAGTTCCCTGCGGAGCGCTGACAGTGTGATAAGTTCCTTGGTTACGTTGTGCTGGAGGAACAACGATGCCTTGTTGCTGTTGCCAAATCGTGGCTTGAGCTCTTCGGCCAAGGTGACATTGAGCCAAGGCAGGACGGGCAGCTGCAATTCCTCGGTAGAACAAATGGTCAACTTTAGGGGAATTCCCTTCAGATCGACGATCTCGCTGGTTATTATGCGCTTCTTAGCAGCCTGCTGGGCTGAGTAGGGCGCAAACTCTGACTTAACGGCAGCCTTGATCATATTTGAATAGTTGGACAAAACCTTTGTGAGTTGAGCCTGAACTTCCACAGCGTCTTTCTTTCCCTGCTTCTCGGTAGTCAGCTCATGGAAGATGAGCACTGGATCGGTCGGTATAAGTTGAGCCTTCTTCTTCAGCTTCTGCACCCGGTTGATAACCTCGCGGGCCAAGCCTTCTTCAAGCAATTCCTCATTGGGCGTCATGTCCAGCAGCACCAAGATCTCATTGTCGCTGTGAGCCTCAAAGTTGCCGCTGACCTGTCCGGATGTGCAGTAAATTACACGCACTTCCTCGAGTTCCACACGTTGATCGAGGATATTAAAGTAGCCCTGAGAGACTTGTTTTTGAATTTCGTCATCCTTTAGCGCCTTAATGGCAGCCATAACAGCCTTGAAGTTGCCCTTCAGCCGCTGGCCCAGGGTCTGAGAAGGGAAAAGAATGTGAGTCTTACATCAGCAACTTTTCTCAAGTAAGAATCTGCTTACCTTGTGGTCGGGTTCCGCTCGCAAGGTGACACCGTATTTCTCCTTGTCAGAGCTCAGCGTGAGCTTGCGAACATTGAGCTCGCTAAGAATGAAGTCCTGGAGGCTCCTAATAGCTTCAAGAGTTTGGGCATCTTTGTGGATGACAATGATCTCAGAAACCGGGTACTTGACAGGCAAGGTTCGCCGGTCGCGCATAACGCGACCCAGCTCGACAACTGATTGCATCCAAGCCACCGAGCGTTCGATATCGCTGCGAATGGACGTACTTTGGCTTACAGGCATCATCTGGTAGTGCACCGAGTCGGCCTGTTCCAGGGCGCCAGGTGGCTGGAACAGAGCCAACCGCTGGAAAATATACTCCGTGAGGTAGGGCGTAAAGGGAGCCATCATTTTGGCCATAGTGAACAAGACATCGTAGAGCGTATCCAGAGACTGGATGCACTGCTCAGCACCCAATTCGCCCTTGATCCGACGCCGGTTGAGTCGAACATACCTGTTGGAGAGTAACCCATTTATATCTTCAAGTAAGCATATAAAACCATGAGCTATACCAGTTTGTTAGTTGATCGATGAACTTTGTAAGCCTAGGAACAACCGTGTACAGGCGATACATCTTCATCTCGTTGGCCAGGAACTCCAGCAGGGACTCTTTGAAGGACAAAATCCACACATCGATGACGGAGGCCTTGTCCATATTTTTCAAGTGCCGTTCGCGGTCATAAACGTACTGCCCCGCGCCTGCCAAATCCTCCTTCTCGTAGCGAACTATGTTTTGCAGCAGGAAGCGGTAAGCATTGTACCACGGCAGGAACACATCTTTGATGATGTCGCGCACGCCCTCCTCCTTGAAGCGCAAACTCTCGGCGCGCACCACGGGCGAATTGATGAGGTAGAGTCGCAGAGCGTCCGCTCCATACTTGTGGACCACCTCCATGGGGTCGGGATAGTTCTTCTTGCGCTTCGACATCTTCTGGCCATCTGCCGCCAGCACCAGTCCACTGGCAATGAGGTTCTTGAACGGCGCCTTATTGAAGAGTGCCGTTGAAATGACGAGGAGCGTGTAGAACCATCCGCGCGTCTGATCAATGCCCTCAGCAATAAAGTCCGCGGGGAAGTTGTTCATAAAGTCCTTTTCGTTCTCGAACGGGAAGTGCTGCTGGGCGAACGGCATGGAGCCGGACTCGAACCAGCAGTCAAAGACGGGAGCTATCCGGCGGAGTGGGGGATTGCCTTTGATTGCCGACGGTATTTCGATGTGATCAATGCTCTCGCGATGCAGATCCTCGACTTTAACTCCAGATAGCTCAGCCAGTTGCTTGATGCTGCCAACGACAACCGTTTCTTCCCCGTTGGGGGACCGCCAAATCGGAATCGGGGTGCCCCAATAGCGATTGCGGGAAATCTGTGGAGACATTGTTTTGTTACTATCCCAGCAAATATCATTACGGTTTACTCACAGCCCAATCCCTGGCCTCTTTCAGCCAGTTGCCAAATCGCTTCTCCTTGACGAAGTCGGGCACCCAGTAAGTCTGCGCACTGGATGCCAGCAGGTTCTGGGACATGTGTTCGACGCGCACAAACCAAGACGGCACGGCCTTGTAGATCAGCGGTGTATCTGATCGCCAGCAGAAGGGGTAGCTATGCTTCACCTGGCCACTGGATACCAAGTTTCCCCGCTCCTTCAAGTTCGCTATGATCTGCTTGTCGGCATCCTTGACATACTGGCCAGCAAAGTCGGTGGCCTCCTTCGTAAACCGCCCGGCTTCGTCGACTGGACACAAAACTTCGCTGGACTTTGTAATAAGTCCCGCCGCCAGGCAGACGCGGTAATCGTCCTCGCCAAAGTACGGAGCGTTGTGCACAATTCCCGTGCCGGAGTCCTCAGTGACGTAATCATCGACCAGGACGCGAAAAGCCTTCACCTCGGATCCGCGTTGGGCAAAGTACGGAAAGAGGGGCTTGTAGTGAAGATCTTTGAGGGTTTTGCCCAGAAACTTCTCCTTCACCTCGTACTCGTCCTCCGTTTTGTACACATAGGAGAGGCGACACTCGGCGAGTATAAAGAGTCGATCAGTCTTCGCATCGCGCACCTTCACATAGGTCATCGTCGGATTGACACAACACGCAAAGTTGGAGGGCAGGGTCCAGGGCGTCGTGGTCCACACCAGGAAGAAGGTATTGGGTAGCGTTACAGCTTCTAATGCCACCACCACACACGGATCCACCACCTCCTTGTAGTTCTGATTTGCTTCAAAATTAGACAACGATGTTGTGCAGGCAGTGGAGTACGGCATCACCTTCACCCCCTGGTAGACCAGACCCTTGTCGTACAGCTGCTTGAATATCCACCAAATGGACTCCATATACCAGGGATACAAGGTTTTGTAGTCATTTTTGAAGTCGATCCAGCGACCTACTCGCGTCACTATGTTTTCCCACTCATCAGCGTAGCGCATAACGATCTTCCGGCACTCGGCGTTGTAGGCGGCGATGCCCATCTTGGCCACGTCCTCCGGCCCACGGATGTTCAACATCTTGTCGATCTCAAATTCGACCGGCAGGCCATGGCAATCCCAGCCGAAGCGGCGGTCCACATGGTATCCCTGCTGATAGGCGTACCGAGTAACAATGTCCTTGATAGTGCCAGCCAGGATGTGCCCGTAATGGGGCAAGCCAGTGGCAAAAGGTGGGCCGTCGTAAAACGTATACCTGGGAAGATGGGGTCCCATAATTAACCGACTCATGGCTGATGCAATCGGCTGCACTACTTACTTCGGCTTTCCTTTAGACAGCTGGCTGCACTTTTCAAAGATATTTTCATCACGCCACTGCTGTAGTACGTTCTCCTCCTCGGCCGGAAAATTAATATTCTCAGGCACTCGGCAGACATCGCTGCGTTCCAGTTTTTTTCCCATGCCTAAAGGTTAGTATTTTTCGCCAGCTAAATTATAAATAACAATTTTCCGGCAATTTTGCGTGGCACAACGTGCTTGGAACCAACAACACGATAGTTTCGATAAATCGACAATCTTGAATGAGGTTGCATTACACAAGCTTATGCCCAGCTTACACTAACGAAAATTTCGTGTCACGAACGGGAAAACTTTTTCTTTAAAACATATTTAAAACTTCTTATGATTTACATAGCTCGTGTCCATCTTGAATTTGCGTTGAAACAAAATTTTAACTGTTTATGGTTTACCTCGTGTTAAATTTCAGTCAATCTTCACATAATTATTAAAATATTTTTTATTGAAAAGCCAACCCAGCCCAACCAGGAGGTTAAGAGGACTAATAAGCAGACATTAAGCTGTTTAAAATCCTTAAAATTAAGTGTAAAAATAAATGATAAAATGAAATACAAATAAATTACATATGTATATTTATGTAACAAGCCTTGAAGTATACTTAGGGTACTATGAAGTATATACAGGTAAATGTCTCTTTAACTAAGCTTGGTACTGACCAATTTAACTCGTTGTATTATAAAAGGAAATTTAAAGTCCCATACAGCATATAAGGGTTATTCAACACGTTCTATTGCCGTTCACTCGCCCTTACTAGGTTGTGACCCTCTCACTTGCACTCATTGATATGATTGAAGAGGTTCAAAATTTTTTTCCACGAGACTACCTACTATGTTTGTATCATGGGATACTATACATTTTCTTTAGAAAAGATCCGAGCGAAATTGCAAGAGGTAGTTAAGGCGGAAATTGTCACACGGACAAATATGTTTAGCTGTTTTATGTAAACAAACTTTATGTAGTAAAATTACAATGAACATGGAAACTTTATAAAATTAAATTACAATGAACACGAACGGATTCGATATTGGAATACTATTTATTGATGTAGTTGCCACTATGAAGCTCACGGCATATAACAGGAGCGAACCAACGCCGTCGCCGCCCAATCACGGATAATTTCCTTTATTAAAATATCTTTTCTGAATTAAATCCCATATAATAACCCATATCATTACGGCTGAGGAAAAGAAAAGCGCGTCATGGGAGCAATGCTTTTATTTTTTTTATTTTGCTCCATATTTAGCCTTCGAAAGATATAAATTCATTTTGTATTTCGTTTCCTGATCTAACAACGCTTCGACCTTTTTCGCTCGCAAAATTTATCTTATGTTAGTAACCGATAACGCGAAAAGTCAGTTCGTCTTTTTAAAAAGGGGGTTTTTCTGCTTTAAGAAAATGTATCTCATCTTAGTTACCTATAAAGTAAAAATTTCGCGTTTCGCCCCTGCAGCTGGATCGAAATGTAGTGGAAACATGACCTTACAAATTTTAGCTATTTTTGATATCGATAGTTAGCCAGCCCGTATCACGTTTTGTCTCATCGCTAGCGCAGAATGAAGAAGAAGACTAATGTGTACACTTTTGTGTCGCATATTATTAGTCAATTTAACTATCATAAAAGTGTAGAATATTGGACTAATTAGCGCTTATCGATTGCCAAGCCATTTTGACCAGTGAGCCAGTGCACGATTGTGTTCTGGGGATCACCGGAACTTTGTATTCAGCCACTTATCGTCCAAACAATCATCAGACATGGCACGCCCAATTTTTCCGAATCAGCAGAAGATAGCTGAGAAACTAATTATCTTGAACGACCGTGGCCTGGGAATACTCACGCGAATATACAACATAAAAAAGGCCTGCGGCGACACTAAATCAAAGCCAGGATTCCTCTCGGAAAAGTCGCTAGAGTCCAGCATTAAGTTCATTGTGAAACGATTTCCCAATATCGACGTCAAGGGACTAAATGCTATTGTGAACATCAAGGCAGAGGTAATAAAGTCGCTGTCCCTGTATTACCATACGTTCGTGGATTTGCTAGACTTTAAGGACAATGTCTGCGAGCTGCTCACCACAATGGATGCCTGTCAGATTCACTTGGACATCACGCTGAATTTTGAGCTTACCAAAAACTACCTGGACTTGGTGGTGACGTACGTCTCCCTGATGATTGTCCTGTCCCGGGTCGAGGATCGCAAGGCTGTGCTTGGCCTGTACAATGCTGCATATGAGCTGCAGAATAATCAGGCGGACACGGGCTTCCCCCGCCTGGGGCAAATGATTCTCGACTACGAGGTGCCCCTCAAAAAGCTAGCCGAGGAGTTCATTCCCCACCAAAGATTGCTCACAAATGCGCTGCGATCGCTGACTTCCATTTATGCTCTGAGGAATCTGCCCGCCGACAAATGGAGGGAAATGCAGAAACTCAGTCTGGTGGGCAACCCGGCAATTCTTCTGAAAGCCGTTCGAACAGACACCATGTCGTGCGAGTACATCTCCCTGGAGGCCATGGATCGTTGGATAATCTTTGGTCTGCTGCTAAATCACCAGATGCTGGGCCAGTACCCCGAGGTGAACAAGATATGGCTCTCCGCCCTGGAGTCCAGCTGGGTGGTGGCGCTCTTCCGCGACGAGGTTCTCCAGATCCACCAGTACATCCAAGCCACCTTCGATGGCATAAAGGGCTACAGCAAGCGGATTGGCGAGGTCAAAGACGCGTACAACACGGCGGTGCAAAAGGCAGCTCTAATGCATCGTGAAAGGCGAAAGTTCTTGAGGACAGCCTTAAAGGAGCTGGCTCTAATAATGACAGACCAACCCGGCCTGCTGGGACCCAAGGCCATATTCATATTCATTGGCCTTTGCTTGGCGCGCGACGAAATCCTTTGGCTGCTCCGCCACAACGACAATCCGCCGCTGCTTAAAAACAAGGGTGCGTAAACCATTTATATGTAAATTCTATTCTCATTAAATATTAACTTGTGGTTCGCAGGCAAGAGCAACGAGGATTTGGTAGATCGCCAGCTGCCGGAACTGCTCTTTCATATGGAGGAACTCCGGGCACTGGTGCGCAAGTACAGCCAGGTGATGCAGCGGTACTACGTGCAATATTTGTCCGGCTTCGATGCCACGGACTTGAATATCCGCATGCAGAGCCTGCAGATGTGCCCGGAAGATGAGAGCATCATCTTTAGTTCGCTTTACAACACAGCCGCAGCCCTAACCGTGAAGCAGGTCGAGGACAACGAGCTCTTCTACTTCCGACCATTCCGCCTCGACTGGTTCCGACTGCAGACCTACATGAGCGTGGGCAAAGCATCCCTCAGGATCACTGAGCATGCGGAGCTGGCCCGTCTGCTGGATTCCATGGTGTTTCACACTCGGGTGGTGGACAACTTGGACGAAATACTGGTAGAGACTTCGGATTTGAGCATTTTCTGCTTCTACAACAAAATGTTCGACGACCAATTCCACATGTGCTTGGAGTTCCCCGCCCAAAACCGCTATATCATAGCCTTTCCCCTGATCTGCAGCCACTTCCAAAACTGCACGCACGAGATGTGCCCCGAGGAGCGCCACCACATTCGCGAGCGGTCGCTGAGCGTAGTGAACATCTTCCTGGAGGAAATGGCCAAGGAGGCTAAGAATATCATCACCACGATATGCGACGAGCAGTGCACCATGGCCGATGCCCTGTTGCCCAAGCATTGCGCCAAGATTCTGTCTGTTCAGTCCGCCCGCAAAAAGAAGGATAAATCCAAGTCTAAGCATTTCGACGACATTCGAAAGCCTGGGGACGAGTCGTACAGGAAGACGCGCGAGGATCTGACCACGATGGACAAGCTGCACATGGCCCTGACCGAGCTCTGCTTCGCCATCAACTACTGCCCCACCGTCAACGTCTGGGAGTTTGCCTTCGCCCCGCGCGAGTACCTCTGCCAGAACCTGGAGCACCGCTTCTCCCGGGATCTAGTCGGCATGGTGATGTTCAATCAGGAGACCATGGAAATCGCTAAGCCCTCGGAGCTGCTGGCCAGCGTGCGGGCCTACATGAACGTCTTGCAAACTGTGGAGAACTATGTGCACATTGACATCACGCGAGTCTTCAACAACTGCTTGCTGCAGCAAACGCAGGCCCTGGACTCGCACGGAGAGAAGACAATAGCCGCTCTGTACAACACCTGGTACAGTGAAGTCCTCCTCCGACGTGTCTCGGCCGGCAACATTGTGTTCTCCATAAACCAGAAGGCGTTCGTCCCGATTTCCCCCGAAGGATGGGTGCCGTTTAACCCACAGGAGTTCTCCGATCTCAACGAGCTGCGAGCACTGGCGGAACTCGTTGGTCCCTATGGTATCAAGACTCTGAACGAAACCCTGATGTGGCACATAGCCAACCAGGTGCAGGAGCTGAAGTCGCTGGTGGGTACCAACAAAGAGGTCCTGATTACCCTGCGCACTAGTTTCGACAAGCCGGAGGTAATGAAGGAGCAGTTCAAGCGACTGCAGGACGTAGACCGTGTGCTGCAGCGAATGACGATCATAGGTGTGATCATCTGCTTCCGCAACCTCGTCCACGAGGCCCTCGTAGACGTGCTGGACAAGCGCATCCCCTTCCTGCTCAGCTCGGTAAAGGACTTCCAGGAGCACTTGCCCGGCGGCGACCAGATTCGAGTGGCATCCGACATGGCGTCGGCAGCCGGCCTGCTGTGCAAGGTAGACCCCACTCTGGCCACTACCCTGAAGTCCAAGAAACCCGAGTTTGACGAGGGCGAACATCTCACAGCTTGCCTGCTGATGGTTTTCGTGGCCGTCTCAATTCCAAAGCTAGCCCGCAACGAAAACTCTTTCTACAGGGCCACCATTGACGGTCACTCGAACAACACCCACTGCATGGCGGCGGCCATCAACAACATCTTTGGCGCCCTGTTCACCATCTGCGGACAGAACGACATGGAGGATCGAATGAAGGAGTTCCTGGCCTTGGCCAGCTCCTCGCTGCTCCGGCTGGGCCAGGAGTCGGACAAGGAAGCAACTCGCAATCGGGAGTCCATCTACCTGCTCCTCGACGAGATCGTCAAGCAGTCTCCGTTCCTCACAATGGATTTGCTGGAGTCCTGCTTCCCCTACGTACTCATTCGCAATGCCTACCACGGCGTGTACAAGCAGGAACAGATTTTGGGACTGGCCCTCTAAGGCGGCGCCCGCTTTACTCCTCCGAGTATTTCCAATATAGTTTATCCGCCGGTCGAGTGTCGACCACTATGCTAATCTAAAAACCATATATTAAAGCTGTTAAACGTACCGTATTGTATTCTAGACTCTGCATTTTTATACTCGTAAAGCTTCGAATAAAGTGCTTATGTAAACCTTTTAGAAAGAAAGCCACCCATAATGTGTTATCTCTTGATATATATGTATATTCTTTATTTTCGCTTATCGAATTATGTATCCACTTCGTCGAGCCTGCAGTTTCCCTGCTAAATGTGTCCCCTTTTATTTGGACACATGCGCACATGTGTGTATTAAGTATTGTATGTGTGGGGAAAAATCTTCCGCAATATTAAATTATTTGGTCACGTTCAATATTACTTATAGGCTTGTGTACAAATACTTGTAGGCAAATAGTAAAATATGCTTTCGTTCTGGGCTATGCGATGTCTCATTAAATTTAGTTGTGTTACATAGACCGCGGTAATGGGTTTTCAATTCCGCTTTTCTTCAAGCCTACATTGTGTTGTAAAAGAATTTAAATGTCAACAAAAAACTATACATTTTCGTAGTTTTGGGTAAACAATGCTTACATTGATGAACATGGTTTTTTTTAAAGACAACTCACTCATATTGCTCACTTCTTCCCTACTCAGATTTTCACTGTTCATTGCTAAGTTGTTCATAGATTACAATTCATTGCTCGGTTGCCCAGTTGCTCGCGTTGATCACTTGTGCATACAGAACACATTTCAAGGACAAAAAAATGATTACTGTATGACACATAATGTTTAACCTGGAATACTTTGAATAATTTTAAATTTCATTGCATTTCCTTAAACACATGGTTTTCTAAAAAGTTTTCGAATTACAGAATCCTGGAACCGTGAGAAAAAATTTAACTACTGAAAAAATTATTAAATAAATAAATACACATTATTGAATAACTGAACAAGAATGGGGAAAGTGAAAAAATAGAACCACTAAGAAGAAACAAGTTCTCTCGCACAGTTCAGCGAACAACTCTTTTTTGATCATTCATCTACGAGCACCCGACAGAATTAATCGGTTTATTTGAATTATCTACGAATGGATCGATGGATAAGGCCAACTGAAAGTGGACAGAAGGGTAACATACTATATGAATGTATTTGTATAATCTGCTCGGCCCAACATATCCTTAGGGGTCTACAATAATTTTTTGGTTAAATGTCCCATAATCACTACACGCTGCTAAAAAGCTGTCGGTATTCGAATTTCCATCTGTATTTGCTTCTGATTTGTATCTGTGTTGAAAATTCTCGATATCTACAAATAGGGTTCATTTATTATACACATATTATTTTATTCGATCTATAGAAGATATCTTTAATTATGTGCAGCGGAATATGTCGCTAGTTACATTTATTTAGCCCGTTTCATTCGATTGGATTTTAATTAATTTGTTTCGCACGAAAATGTTATTCTTTTCAGTCAGTCAGTTTAGGCATCTGTTGACTTCAAAATTGTCGTCATTGTCTTTTGTTTGTGTTCCACTGCTTTCTCATATCATAAAATATATATGTTTGTATTAACTTATGTGCACGTAGTCCAAATAAAACTTGAAAACATTTTATTTTGTCGTATCTTCCCGCCTTTGTTTTACCGTTAAAAATAAAATTGCCTCTTCAGCAATTACATTTTAAAGCTCTCAAGTACAAAAATCGTGTTTTTAAATTAAAAAGCTTAAAAAATTCCACGCATAACGCTCTCGCCGCATATTGCACGTTTATAGGGTATGTGTGTCTATCGAGTCCTTTAGTGCTAAGATTCTTTTCTCGGTTCTTCCTCTGAACTCACATATATATATAGGTATGTATATATATATTGTACCTGTTTATGACAAACTTGTTCGCATATAAAAGTTAAGCCTATTTCATTTAAGGGTGCTGTATCTCTAGAATGGCTGCTTCCCCTTGTCCCTCTTAGACGAACTCCTCCTGCTCCAGCCAGGGGTGCTGCAGGCACTCTGCCGCCGAGGCGCGTATGACTGGATTATATTCGAGCATTGGCAGAAGAAAGTCGGAGAACTTTTTGGCCTCCACCGGATCCCAGTCGTACTTCTCCACCAGCACGTTCATCAGGCTCCAAGGTTTCAGCTTGGTGATGTTTCTGAGGCTGCCTGCAATCGGGCATCCCCAATCGATTATTACTCAACCTATTTTATGTATCGCCCTGGTGCTTACCATAGCTTGTGAAGTACTTGAGCCCGTGCTTGCCTCGCAGGATCACTGACTGCGGTATGGAGCCCAGCAGCTCAACAATATGCGCCAAGTGGTCTTCGTCGCGACTATACGACTCGCCAGCGTGTGGGTCGAACAGATAGTCACCCGTGGCCAGCTCGAAGGCCAAACAGGCGGTGCTCCAGATGTCGGCGGTATAGTTGTACGGCGCTCCCAGCAGCACCTCGATAGAACGGTACTGGCGGGTCTGTATGTCCTCGGTGAAGTGATGGTACTAGGAATCGATAAAGGAAACTAAATAAGCTACGAATATGCATAAATGTAGTCCTCACAAGGCATTAATATTTCGTTTCTAAATTTCGAATGTGGCCGACTGTTAGATAGCCGGTGCCCCAATCATTGTTTTTAAATTATTTTAATTTAATTAATTACATTTTTCTAATACACATCAAGTTGGTTGAACTTTGGGAAACGTTTACAATACTGTCAGGGGTATGACAGCTCCTTCTTCCTGTAAAAATGATAGTCCAACTCCTAATACAAATTTTTATTGTCGTATCCTAATTTCTCTGCTTTATAGAGGCTAAATTTGATATGCAGATATAGTTAATTTTACTTAATCTTGGCTAACTTTAGAGTTCTCATTGGTTTATCCCATGTATATTTTTCTCTAAGTTCAACTGGGAGAGATTACATTCGAACCTGGCATATATTTGTAAATTAGGGTAGAGGATTTTAGGGGGTACTTACGTCGTAGCAGGCGTTGCCCAGGTCGGCGATCTTCACCCGGACGTTGCTGTTGTTGATGAGCGATTGTATCGTATAGGTATTAGTCTGGCTACTCTGACTCTGGTTCTGCGAAGGAATGGTATTGGCATGGACATTTAGTTTAGCAGTTGCGGTTGCTGATGTGGTTGTTGTTGTAATTGTTGTTGGCGCGGTGGAGATCGCATTGGTGGCTGTTGTTGTTGATGTGCTAGTTGTTGTATGATCGCCATTATACAACTCAGTGCTTGCGGCTGTCGTTGTAGTGGTAGCTGGAGCTGTTGTTGTTGACGCTAGATGCGTGAACGAGTACGTGCGCGTGCTAGGGGGCGTGGCAGATGCAAAGGCGTTGGCGGATGTGGATGTGGAGGATGTGGAGGCAGGAGCTGCACTTGAAAGGGCGGGAGTGGTCGTTGTCTCGCTGTTGGTGCTCGTGTTGGTGAAGTTGCTGGTGTGGTCGTTGGGCAAGGTCGTGCACGTGCTCGGAGTATTTGAGTTGGGCAGGGTGTTGGTGTTCGTTTTGATCGAGGGGCAGGAATTGTTGGGGGTGGGCAGCTGGTTGGTGTGGATAAATTGTAATGTTGCATATAATTGTTTCACACAAAGAAAGAGAGAAAGGAAGAAAAAGAACACACAATGTTGGTTTGCATTTTTTTGGTTTATAAGGTTGTGCGTACATCCATATAACAGATATGTAACTAGCAGTGCGGGGTCAAAGCTTGGATTGTCCACCAAAATCCGTGCTTTGATTAACACCAAAAGCATCCCAATCGATATTTCTTTGGGATTTTATAATATAATTTATACACAATATGCACTAAATATGTTTAAATACAACATCGGTTAGAACAGTAATAGCTTAGCATAGATGCAAATGAAAAAGCAAAAATCATACACATTGGCTGATAAAACGCCTATTTTTTGCTTTCTTGAATATTATACTTCTGTCTTTATATACATTTTAATATATTGCATATGTATGCACAAAAAAATAGCACAGAAAGGAAACTAACTCCGGAAACACCAAAGTGAATATTTTGTTCTAATTTTTCGGTTGTTCCTATGACAGCTAATTTATATAGTAGTCCAATCTTTATAAAATACAAACTGTAGTTCTGAAATCATTAAAAACTGCCATAAAATGGATATGATTGAAATATGGTGAATTACAAGCAGTCACACTATTTAGTTAATCATTTTCCGGTCTTTACATGACACCTATGGAATAAAGTGCTTAGCTTATTGCAACATTTTCACACCAACTGCAGCGCTTTGCAATTTAAAAAAGACTTTTCACTTATAACGTCATTCTGTTAGCTTTAATTCTGAGAGACTAATTTGCTAAGAAAGACAGACAGATAGAATTAAATTTACACACAAGTAGGTGCACTTTATAGGTTCGGAAATGTTACTGCGATGCAATTTTCTGGCTGAAATTACAATACCCTACAAGGGTACAACAACTAAAATATGTTGTAATTTCCATGGAAACATTCAAATATAAATGGACACTCAATATATCTTTCGACATTTAGCTCTTAAAAATTAACTTTAAGTGGTCACTGGCGCCTGAGTACCATACATGCATATTACGCCTATCATATGGTAACATTGTCTATCCATAAGAATTATTGATACCCGTACAGTGAAAATCATTGATATGCTTAAATAGGAAGGTTGGGTGGTGGGTTATATAGCTAGTAGTTGTCAATAGCAAAGGTAAGCACGTGGGGGAATCCCCTAAACAACACGAACATCTAGAAAACATTCGCATTTAGCCTTTGGTTACGGGTTGCAGATTAACTGGCCGTGAGTTAGCGTGTGTGGTCAGTGTACGTGTGGGTCAATCAACGAGAACTCAGGAGCAAAAATCGGTAACTGTAACTAAGCAGCGGGGTGGCCACGGACGCACCCGGACGTCGCTGAGGAGTCGAAGGCGTCAGTTGCCCCGGGGTCCGGCTCTACTCCAAACAAAAAATGTAAAGCAAAATCCGAAAACGAACAGGTACATCATCGAACGAGTCTAGGGATCGGTCTAGCACTAGCGACTACCAGACTATCCCACAACCACGTTACCTTCTCCGGGAGCGCGCTGGGACTGGCCTCAGGCTCGGGATCGGTGGGCGTGTCGCTGGCCAGAGTGCTCTGCTCCCACTGCGTATCGGACTCGGCGTCGTCCTCTAGTTCGTTGGAAGACTGCTTTGGATGTCAAACCAAACCGAAAAGATAATGTGGAAACGAGGGAAATTAAAAGAATACAGATTACGTGTTTCTGTGGTGTGCAGTGAGCGTTGGCTGAGGTGTTAACAATATCGAGGGTGAAAATGCTATTCCACGGACGCACACCAAGGGAGTTTATCTTTTCCAGCATCATCGTGTGTATGGAATGGGAGGAGCTGTGGACGTGTCGAGTAGCAGACTCACCTTGGCAGTGATTTTCTTCTCGGCTCTATAGCGATTGTTCAGGTTAGCGGGTCCACCGAGGACGGGACTATCAACGCCGCTAACGAACCCGCCTCCGCCGCCGATGCCACCGTTGCACTCGCTGTCGCCCAGCAAGCTCGAGTATTTAGAGGCCAGCGAGGAGGTGGTGTTCGAGTTGAGCGTGGACGAGGTGGTGTTGGTATCCTCCTTGTCCAGCGATGTAATGATTAAGGCGGCCAGTGGCGTCGACGAAGTTGAGTTGTTCGCTGTGCTGTTGCTCGTGTTGGTGTTGGTCGATCCATTCGGTTCGATCAGCGGCCACTTGGCCCGCGACTTCGTTTGCTTCTCAATGGAGCTGACTGGGGGAAGAAGGAGGAGAGTTAGCCGGTGGAAAGGTGTCAATGGGGGAGCACCTACTATACGAGTCGGGGAAGTCAGCTCCCTTCACCCGCAGACTATTTATCTCGTCGTCAATCTGCTGATTCATCGCTGCGGCATTGTCGATCACCAGCAGGATGTTTTCCGGCTTGATGTCCGTGTGGATGATGCTGCACTTGCCGTGCAGGTAGTCCAGCCCTTCCAGCACCTGCCGGATAATGTTGCGCACCTGGGCGATGGCCAGACCTTGGTAGTTGTTCTTCACGATGAGCTTGTATAAGCTGCACCCCAGGGCCTCGAAGACCAGGCACGTGTGCATCCCGTTCACGCCGCGGACAGTGAAGTGGTTCATCAGCCGCACGATTCGCTCCCGTTTAACGTCCAGCGGATCCGCGTCGCGGATCGCTTCCAGCAGCCGGATCTCATCCGCAGCAGTTTCTATATAGTGCGGTGCACTCTTCACCACCTTGAGAGCGACATACTTCTCGTCTCTGCGGGAAAATGAAACGAGGAAATGAATCGGTATTGCTTAGAGCAAACTGCGGCCCAACACTCACTTGAGGTCGCGGCACAGCCACACGGTGGAGAAGTGACCCCATCCTAGTTTGCGCACCACGCGAAACCGATTGTCGAATATGTCCCCTATGACCACTGGATGGTAGCCACCACGGCAATACTGAGAGGCGTCCTCCTGCTCCTCGTCCGATACGTAGAGGCTGCTGTCCGAGGAATCCGGGTAGACCTCATCCGTCGTACTCAGCGTCCCACGGGGCTCCGATCTGAAACAGCAATTAAAATCGTTAGCTATTTTTGTTGGGAGTGCACAGAGGAACAGAGGACTATATGGTAAGTAAGAGTAGAAAAAGGGCCTTCCGGCCTCTCCAGCCCAGGGTCAACCCACATAAACTCAAGTAGGTGAGGTTCCTGCTCCTTGACAGGTTCAGATAACACCTGGGGCAGCTTAATAGTAAGGGGCTGCTCCCGGGGCGGCAAGTAAGTGTCCAATATGACTTCTCCGGGGGTCACGGGCTCGAAGAGTAAAGCAGCTTGGCGATGGTGCTTGGGTCTCTTTGACTGCTGGCGTAGAGCAATAAGGATGGGCCCGGCAGAGACGCAGTTACGCTTTTTGGTAAACCGCTTGCGCCTCTTCTTCTCCTCCACTTCCAGCAGCGCTTCCGTGGCTGCGTCCTGCGCCGCACGCTTCTCCTGCTCGGAGACGAAGTTAAAATCGCAGCTTAGCTCCTTGGCGACGTCAGGCGTCACATTGGGCGGGATCTCTGGCCCGCAACCCCAGCTCCACAGTCGGAGCTGGTGCATCAGAAAGAGGAAGAGCAGCAGCAGACTGCCCTGAAGCACACCCATGAAGACCTGATCTTCCGCGAGAGTGGATATGAAATGCCGGCCCACCATGTGAGCTGTGCCGCCCCCGGTTGCGAAGAGCTCGACGTAGTGCATGTAGCTGGGGTAGAGGTCTAGCCAAAGGTCCAGAAGGGTTGCCTGCCACCAAACGTCTGCTGTGGCGTTGGCCTCCTTGGGGCAGGTTGCCCCCCAGCCGTCCATTTGCCTTTCCATTTCCGATTCGCTTCGCTGCTCAATTCGACAATTGGATTTCCACTTCTGCTTCTGTTTTGGCCGACGCGCCTACATGGCCCCGCTGCAGTAACGCTGCTATCCGGGGAAACGGGCGTGGAGCGGTGGCGACCTTGACTTTCTCAAGTCCCCACTTGCATCACGGCCACCCGCCAACTAAGCTTGGTCGCAGTACACCCACCGAGCTCTGGCACACACCCCTTACATAACCGGACACAGAGCAGGGTAAATAAATAAAATATCGCGCAGCGGAAAAATCTGAATTATGAAAAGTATCTGTATCTGTAGCTGCGCGAGTGCCTTTCTTCGCCCGTCCGATTCGTTCAGTTGCGTCTGCGAGAATGTCGAAATGGCTTTTCACTTTTGTTTTCGCCGCCTCTTCCTGAGCGGCCCAAGGCGCAGCCGTTTCCAACTCGCGCGAGTATTTCATGTTATTTCTGTTCTGTTTTTATTTTGTCACAACTAAGTTTAGTCTTCCACCACCACCTCCGCCTCCATCTCCACCCCACTGCCCACCGACCCGAGTCCGGTCGAGTGCGACTGTGTGCGGATCACCTAGAACCCAAGTTCGCCCATAGCGAGACGATTCGCCTGAGTGTCTACACCGTCGAAAATATATGTATTTTGTTGCAGGGAATACCCTAGGACACTTTAAAGGGTATTCTCACATACTCGGACAATACTTTTAGTATTGCCGGTAATATGTATGTGTAACAGACAGAAGGAGACACCTTAGGAGTTATATAATACGAGTATATGCAATGCAGTTTCTGTGTATTTTGAACTCTTGCAACATCTGTACTTGGGATTTGTAAAGCTGAAGTTGCAATAGTCACATACTCGTAGTACACCATTATATTGGAAAATATTCCTTATTTTTCTCTCTGTTTATTTGTTGGCGTCATTATCCAATGTGTACTTCATAAAGACGATGTCGTTGCCGATGTTGGCCGTCGCTTTTGCCGGTCATGGACTGCACCACACCAGGAAAGAATCCACTACAAGCACACACATGTGGACATATCATTATTATCATCGAGTTCCTCGAGATTTTTGGGCATCGCGCCAAGTTTTCCCTCGCTTATACGTATATGATGCACACCAATGTACTGTGTACAAATGTATGCACGAGTTGGTTCGTGCCACACACACGGTTCTTCGAACAACGGGGTTTTGCATACCAGGAATTCCAGAATTTTTCGAAAGCTTACAAAAAGTGGGTTTCCAGTATCGGGGTGAGATTGGACCTTTGGAGCCAATATTCAACCGACGAAACATGCAAGTGTTTCGAGTTTATAAGTGACTAACCAAAGTGCATTGATTTTTCTACGCCCCTTGGCATCAATACTTTCGGATTTGCTAACGACTCCTTCGAAGCCAAAAAACTCTCGCCAAGCGCCACCCTAGTGCTCACACACTTTCGCACACCGTGGCACAATCTTTTTTCGCCGCTCCCGCCGTATTATTATTTATAGACACCCAAAGAAGCGTATAAAAACAACAAATCACCGAGGAAATCACTGCAAAAGCAGAGCAGAGAAAAGCAGCGGGAAACGTCATCGTTTCGGTCAATTGCAGTGCCTCTGCGCTGGGGTGAGTACGAGTGTGTGGAGCTGACTTCACCTGCTGGGATGGGGGATGCTCGTCGGTTAGCGACTGGCGTCACGTGGCGCCTACTTGCGGTTAGTCCAAATTAAAAACGTAAACAAACCAATCGGACGCCTCAGTCGCGCGGGTAGGAGGCGTCTTATGTAAATATAGTAAGGGGATGGTGGGGAGAAATCGACACCCAGCTGTAGCTGACTGATTTAACGATGCTACAATTGGAACTAATATCAAAGAAAGCTCTCAAAGAATATGTAAGATCCCTCATACAAGTTGTCCAATATTTACAAAAGGTCCATTCAATTAAGGACATTTTTAAGCCAAGTATCCATATGGATATATTCGCGTGGACACGTACAGACGATGAGCAAGAAAGAATTGAGAATCTGCTAAGATAGGCCAATCAAACTAAATCACATCTTGATCGAAAGATGTTGTCAAGTTCTTCCATACTAAAACTTTTCAATAACCACTTTGATTGGGAACAATGGAAGGAAAGTGAGAAAATTAAAAATTTTACGAAAAGCAACATTTTCCAAATGTTGAATGCCGTTCAATTCAATCATCCCAATCCGATCAAAAGAAATTCAATAAACAAGAACTGAACAAAAGAAAACGTTTTCCCCTATTTTCTTCAAGGATATTTCAGGAATTCGCAACACAGTTAAAGAGTCAGGTCGACCCAATGTTGTATACATATTCTTGATCAGTAGTAATGTTGTTTTAAATTATATCATATATGTTATGTTGCTGCTATTGGAAATCAAGAAAAGCTGCTGGTCTGTGTAAATTTATCCTTGTTCTTATATGGGTTGCGAACGTACGAGTTTCCCATATTTATTTTATTTTTATTTAAAAAAAAACAGGTCTAACTCAATTTGATGCGTGTAATAACATTTATAGCCAGAATGTTGTATTCAATTAACATTAAATATTAACAAGAAATTTATTTATAACAAGAAAAATAAAGGTGTATTCAATATGAAGTAATTAAATATTTCTGTCTGTCCGTCTGTCCGTCCGTCCGTCTGCCCGTCCATTTCTACGCAAACTAGTTCCTCAGCTTGTAAGCTATCTGAATGAAGCTTGGCAGATAGTCTTCTATATGGTCTTACTACTATATAAGTCGGAGCGGAACGATCGGAAAATTTCAAGAACAAAAATTATTACTTATCCAGTTTCACACATATTTTCATATAATTTAAGACATGGTTGTTTTGTATTATTCTAGAATTTTGGTTTTAATTTTATCAACATCGGAATAGTATATCATTAGCAGCTATATCAACAATCGCAAAATGTTGAGGAAAATATTATAACTCTGCCAATTTTCCACATATTTTTATATAATTTGAGATATGCCCATTTTATATTATTCTAGAATTTCTGTTTTAATTTTATAAAGATCGGACTTAAAAACTATCTGAATAGTTTCATTCAGATAGCTTAAAAACTAATGAACTAGTTTGCGTAGAAACGGACGGACAGACGGACATGGCTAGAGCGACTTTGCTGTTGATGCTGATCAAGAATATATATACTATATAGGGTCGGAAATGTCTCCTTCATTGCGTTGCAAACTTCTGACTAAAATTATAATACCAACAAAATTTAAAAAAAATCAAAACTGGAGTAAATTTTGCGGAGGGTTTTCGATGCGCTGATCTCAAATCCGACAATAATTGAAAAACAAAATCTTTATTGAACTTACAGCACATGAAATGTACCAAAAAACTTAATTTTTCGCACCTTTATGTTAAAATATCACGAAAACCTGACGTACAGACTGGAATCAAGTTCAAAGCATCGAAAACATCGAAAATATATTCTGGGTCTTGGTTTTGAAATATTGTCGGCTTGTGAAATGAAACAAAAACTGGTCATTTTACTTTGGAAAATTGTACATATGCACTTTCACCCCCTTTTTCTTATAATTCATCTGACTTTTATAGCTTTCTACGATGGGTCTATAGGCTGATTTCCTGCTTTAATTTGCACATGGTAACTTGCCTTAAGCACATTTTTGGTTCTCTCATGGGGACTACAAAATGGGGACGGATGGATAAAACTGGGTCTACATACTTTAGCATCCCGATGATATCTTCCTTCCTTGAATTTCGATCGCTTCTTTGGCAGATATACATATGACGAAATAGTTATCTGGTTTTATTTAAAGTGAAACCGGTAAAATATTGACAACAATTTCAAAGCAAAAATTTTGAGCAACAAACAAATGTAAAATTTTGAAATCCTCAAAAATGTATTACATTGTATTTACATATACATATATATGTATATGTATATATGTATATGTATATATGTATATGTATATATGTAAATACTTGTATGCTCCTATGCACCAAGGGTAGGAAGTCATTGGAAACACTCCCAGATTGCTACGGATTCAAATCCTTATGTTTTAAATCTCTGTGTACTTACAAGCTGACGAAGGGTCCTCGCAGGGCCGGCATGTCCCGGCGCCGGTTGAGCGGTGGGGAGAGCGACAGCGAGAGGAAGTCCTGCTGGGCCTTGTCCTCGTCCACGATGCTGGTAGGGGTGCTGTAGATGCGCGTGGTTGGCAGGTATCCAATCTGCTGAAGAAAGTCGTCGCGGTAGGAGAGCTTTGTGGTGGACTGAGACGAGGTCAGCGGCAGCGCCAGTGGGGACCCGTAGAGCGGCGCTAGAGGCAGAGCCGCGGCCATCGTTGACAGCGAAAGCGGCTGCTGGTGTGCCGGCGAGAACAGTCCTCCAGTACCTCCAGCACAGGATCCCGTTCCCGTGCCAGTGCCGTTTGCGGTCGCATGCTGATGTAGATGGTGGTGGTGCGGCGTGGTGGGCGCGGGCTGCGGTGCATGAAAGTGCGGATAGGGGATCGCGTGGGCTCGTGACAAGTACGGCGGCGCTATGATCTTGTCGTCGAAGCTGCGCCGGAAGCTGAAGCCCTTCAGCGAGTTGCTGTAGTTGCGGTGCGAGAGAGGCGAGCTGCCCAGGTCAATGCTAGCCGCCGGGCCCAGCATGCCAGTGGAAAGAGTGCTTCCGGTACCGCTGCCGGACAACTTGGAGCTGGCTGTCGCCGTGGCACTCCCCAGCATACTCAATGCCGGGGAGGTGCGCAGCTGGGGACTGCCGCCGCCGCCGCCTCCAGCGTTAGTTGCAGCCGTGGCTGCGGTGGAGAGCGGCGGCGAGATGGCGCTCAGAGTGGAGATGCCGCTGTCACTGCTGCATATGCCGGCCGGCAGGGAGGTGTGCGTGGGCGAGAGGAGGTGAGGCTGGTGTTGGTGCTTGCCATTGGCGGCGCCAACGAGACCGGACAAGCCGCTGCTCGGCAGTACGGGAGCCAGGATGCCTGTTCTGCTTTCCGCCTGTGTTCCTGAGGGTCCTGTCCGCAGGCGGACTGGTCCTAGCCCAAAGAACAGGTGCTGGGACTACGAGTGCGGGGCGCCTAGAGCTGATGCGACTTTGTCCACATCGCTGGCCTGGTTCCTTTGTTCCGGGAGTGGACTTGGTGACTGGCTCGCTCCGAGAAGCATACTCTTGTGCGTGGGAAAATCAATGAAGCCCGTGCCTAAAACATTTTAATGCATTTAAAGCAGCGTTTTTCTCGCTTTGTAACCCAAATTGCGCATGAAAAAATAAGGCGAACACACACAAGCACTCGCACACACACACACTGTCGCACATACACGCAAACGCACAAAAGTGCGGATATTTTTCCACGGCCTGCTTTTGATTTGGCCCCTTCGCTTCCGCTGCTGCTTTCGGCCAGGTCTGTTCAGTAATCTAGTTAACAGCGGAATTGATTTATCCCCGACAATTAAAGCGAACGCATCACATTTTCCACTTTTATGTTGCTGGCAGGAGCAGGAGCAGGCGCTAGTGCTGGAGATGAACAGGAGCAGCAGCCAGGAAAAGTCTCCTCCCTTTGTCTGCACTTCGCACTAACTTTCCGACGGACTGCCACTGCCTTCGGCTTCTGAGGCACCAGAACAACTCTGCGGCGAAGTTTAGAGCCGAGGCGAGAGAGCCCCGCGAAGCGAACTGCTGGGGAGCTCTTGGCCAGAGCGCATGTGCCTGCCCGCCTGCCTGTTACTGCCCGAAAACAAAACAAAGCCGGAGAACCGGACAACCGGAGAACGAGAGAGAGAGCAAGCGAGGAGTGAAAGCTAACGGCAGTCAGCTGGCGCCTTCGAAAGTTCTCTGCCCCGAAGCGCGACAGGCAGGTTGGCGTCCGGTTTGTTTACCATCCTTGGTGAGCTTTTTTTGAGCTTGACACACGAGTCCACCGACAGCTGGATACCCTACACCCGAGGCTGAGGTACACACCACACAGGCTGAGTTTGTATAGTAAATTTATTGATTTCGCTTTCAACGTGTTATAGATACAGAATACAATTGGAATTTGGAAACAATTGTTTAAGTTAAATGTAGGGTACTAATTATCTTTGCTTATGACTTGACTTGACGAACAATAAATACACACGCAAGACCTTTAATTGAATTTCATATATGTACGTAAGTATGAATTATTATACCAAACACATTATAATAACAATATGAGTAACGCCATACGCTCTCTTCTACGCATTCAGTGACGGCCAAGGACTCTTAAATATGTACCATATATTCTCAAGCATCCTAGATCTGTAAGCAAACATACGCACCAGACACATCTCTGATGTGGGCGTAGAGAGCACGATATGGCAACTGAAATGTATGGGCATTCTGCATCCTGTTATTATACGGTCGTTGTTTATACTAAGGCTGGGCCAGGGGGCGGACATCCTTTTAAATGCTTAAAAATGGATATACTGATCCGAGCCTTGACCCAGCGCTGATGCAATAATTTAATAATTGATTTTTAAAATGATTTAGGATGGGGTTATGGTACTAGGATATAACATTTAATTACTGCTCGACTAAGCACGCATTAATTTACATTTAAAAGCCGTTTAGGGGGTTAACAAAAACACTAAACCGAACGGGATAAAATTTAGTTTGAAACAATTTTGAATACATGTGCAAGTGCAATACTTTCGGGGGTTACAATTGAACTTTTGATTAAATGTATTTAATATTTATAAGTAGGGGATTAATAGTATATTTTGTTATATATATATTTTATCTTTCCATTAAGTTCCGCCCTATGCAGTGTTTAGTGTCCTCCTTCATCGTCCTCCTCTGCTTGTCTGTGTGACGCTTATTTGTATAACTGGACTTATTTACATTTGCATTAGGTTCGGATCGGAGCAACCTGCTTGGGAGTCGCTCGACACTTCATCTTTACAGAACCGATTGAGGCGACTTCGCGCACAATTAAGCTAGGTTGGGCGAGGACACAAATGCAAACTAGAAACACATATCATATTCACATATCATTACAATCTTGTCCACCACGCCTGAATCCATACACACAGGAAGGAGAGCGATCAAGCAGCAAATATTGGAACTAACTTCGGATACACAACTCAGACGACGCGACAAGTTCTTGCGAAACACCATGTGAAGTCGTGTTCTTAATGGATCTTGTCAGGTAGCCGAATAGTGGAATTGGTGACACGGTTACTCGAAGTGGACAAAGATCAACCTGGCAGGCGGCTGCCACCTCAAAATAAGACGTTAAACATAGAGCTAAGTGCTACGGCTTACAATAAATACATAAGTTTATATGTTGACTGCTTCAACAAATCGCGCATCTTAAAAACAACTTTAATAGTTACGAAACATATCGGGCTTTTCTCTTTTTCTGTTACGGGTAGGGCTCTGTGTCTGTATCTGAATCGTTCGCAGCACTTGCCTAATATTTCTGATTAACCATATCTGGAGGCGAAAAGAGAGAGAGAAAACAGTAGACGTGGTGATAAGTGAGAAAACAAAAGCAAAACTCATGCGTTGCATAAAAAACAAAAGGGGAAAAACAGGTAAAAACAAAGCAGCCAATCAAACATAAACAGAGTTAGTTGTACATTTCATGGCAGTGATTCTTGATCTCTGGACTGAACTGACTGACGAGGGGCCTGTCCACATATTACGCAATGAAATGATTGTTTCATTATTTGATTACGTTTTCATTTCATATCAAAATAAATTTAAAACAACTAATTTTTGTATTTTCAATAATAACTCTTGTTTCCATGCTGTTTTAGGGATAAGTGTATACAAATTAATTAAAAACAGGTAATTTGTAATATGTGGACCGTCCCTTATATATGGTATTCCAGGTCAAGTTAGAACCTTAACTCTCCAGAGCTCGGAAAGGGAGATTGCAAACGGGTGCTTAATAAAATAGATTTTAAAGCAGCTCAACAGCGGAGGACTGAGCCAATCAAAGTGTGAAAGAGACTTTATATTCAAATCCGAGATCAAACTGTTTACATAGATCCCTCGTTCGTCTGGACGTGTTGGTATGGCTAGCTATATGTGACATTTTACACACGTGAAAAGGAAATTTGGTGATCCAAGCAGTTAATGCTAGTGTTTTCTTAGGTCGAGATCTGACAGAGTGCGCCGACCGACGGTTACAATATTGGTTCAATTTATGCACAGAGATAACAAGTTCGATGGTCAAAGACGCTTTGTTGGTTGGGTAACCTCTCCTTGGGGCCGTCTTCTGCACTGACTGTTTATATACCTGGCGTGTACGTGGTCTGCTCCGTTGTGTTCAGCGACGTGTTCTCATTGGCGGCCACTGGTGCGCCGGTGAAGGGATTAACCCCAACGGCAGCTCCACTAGGCGCCGGCATTGCAAACACAGGCTGTCCTCCGGCCTGTTCGCGTGGCTGTGATGTTACGGGGGCACCGCCCGCACCCAAATTCACGTCGTCCAGATCAACATCCTCCTGGGAATCACACAAGTTATGAGATTTATTAGCGAACAATACTAAATTTGCTTCTTGTTTTCAGAGCAAAGCAGTTTGTCGTTCGACAATGTTTAGTCAAAAACGTGTTGTGGGTCGAAAGCGGTTCTAGGATACTTATTTTTCTACACCTAAGATACCAGTGTTATATTTGTGGTTTTTGCCAAATACTACAAAATAAAGTTAGCGTGTTGAGAGCAAAGTTGTTAAGCAAGAGGAAATCATAAAACATTTACCCAAGCAATTACAGCAACCCTTCCAACCCATCATCATCATCATTATCTTCGTCTCTCCATTCTGGTTAATTTTTTTCCTACACTAAATTTAAAACAAAAAAACTTGCCTCCTCGGAACACTAAAATTTAGATCGTTACGGTTTCAGCTTCCCTCGAATTTGGTTAGTAGTTTGTGTTAGTTTATTACTTAGTTGCAGGGGTGGCAGGTCATACGGTGGTGGTGCTGGTGTCGTTTTCGATTTGTATACTTACGAGACGTGGCGGCTGTCCCATTTGTGGCGGCAGATCGCTGACATCTCGATTGCCATCGGGGCGCTGCCGGACGCGGGTCGAGAGCGAGTGTGTGGTGGTGGGTGGTGGGTAGTGGATATGATGAGTCAATCGCAAAGAATTTTTTGAAAAAAACGTTAAATAAAAATATAAACGTAAATCGTCGGCTTTTCTTTCGGGGCTTGTAAGCAAACAAAGAAAGGAATAGCACTTTGGAATTGGTGCAAACTTAGGCTGGATGCGAAATGGAGTACTTAAAAAACAAGAGAAGCAATCGTGGATCAAATTAAAATTTCCGTCTGGGAATTCAACGCCTCACTGACTCAGTCCCTGAGAAACCGAGACTGGCAGTTTGGATTTCCAAAGTTCGTTATTATCAAACTGTTTAGACAAGGACCTTACAATAACAAAATTCGAAACGCCACATATTTGAATCTACAAATGGATTGCGCTTTCATTTACAAGTCTACACACTTCAAGCAAGTTCTAGAGTGTTTGAGAATGAGCTGCGAACATCCAGCCGTTGGCTCTGCAGCACCTTTTCACACTTTTTCACTTTTAAACAACCTTCAAGAGGGCCTGAAGCCAGCACGACACTCTTGTGGCGTTTCGCATCTTGTTATTATAAGGGTTTGGGTTACATTAGATTGGATGGCGGGTGAGAGACGTTGGAAGCATTTGATGATTTTCGCGAAGTACATTTAAAACAAACAGAGTTGGGATCGAATTTTGAAGAGGGACAAAAGAACGTAACTCGAGTTGATCGAACAGGTTTATGTGTACTAGCCATTCACCTCTGTCCTGCGTGTGAGGTGTTGTGAGCCGGAAAGAAGACTCCATAAATACTTACCCCAATGTTTAACAAATAACAAAACAGTGCGGAGATTTAAAGGCTTGTACTGAGCAGAAAAGGCAACCCAAACTAAGAAGGTAGCGTGTCAAGAAAGCTAATAAACCATGTAATACTAAATAATGGTTAGGCATTTATTGATCAAGCGTTAATGTTATATGTAGGAGCACGTTTTTGACTAAACATTAGCTGCTCGAACGCATCGCGCTGCGGATCTCCTCACAAAAATCATCAAAATGGATCATGGACTTGGTGCTCGGTTGGGTGTGTTACAGTGTGAGTGGATGGGAGCATGCGTTAGTGGATCTTTAGTGGGTACTTTGCACCAGATTGATTTTCTTGTGTACTCTTTTCTCTAACCAAAGCAAAATGCGTTCCGTTAGTAGTAGCGGACGGGGGTGCAGGACAGGGCAGGACAGGGACTTTGCTGGGGCAATTCAAACTTCACTCACATTGAGATGAGCATACTGATCGTGCGACTCGTTGACCGGCGGCTTGAACTTGCCGCAACAGAAGTTGCAACAGCAGCAGCAGCAGCAGCAACAGCAGCATCCAGTGACCACGGCACAACATATAAAGAGTGCCTGCAAGAGATCAGAGAATGTAAGATCCGCCTAGTAGTGGCATGGGACGGCCGATTTCACCTTCACTGCTGGAGACGTGACCACGAAGTACGCGTTGACATTTTCCTCACCAAACTGCTCGGCGATGTACAAGCCCAGGGAGCCGTAGTTATCGTATATGTTGCGTTTGGTCTGGTCGCTCAATATCGAGTGTGCCCGATTCACCTCCTTGAACTGCAGAAGGAACAGGACTTTTAGAAGTGTTTGTGTACGAACGGATGCTCTAACGAGACATAACCTTGTCGGCGGCGTCGACATTGTCGGGGTTCTTGTCGGGGTGGTATTTGAGTGCCAGCTTGCGGTACGTCTTCTTAATGTCATCTCCGGTGGCCGTCTTCGGAAGTCCTAGGATTTCGTAAAGCGAGTCCCCCGATGTGCTAATCGAAATGGGGAATTATTATGAGTACACATTGTCTTCAAAGCATTTGCAGCTGATTAAGCCACATCCAGATAACAAAGTTTATTACTCATGTGTGATCTTTAGCGTAGACACACATGTACTTATACCGGGCCGCCGACATTCCCTCAACACACACAGCGCATAGTACTTCGTAGCCCAGACAGCGGGGAAAGAGCAGCCAGCTCTCCTGGCGGTGATGACTCACCAAAGCAACAGTTAGCTGGGCCGTTGCACGCGATGGGAGCGCTTCCAAGGGGAGCACCTACTCTGACCTGTGGGACTGCTTGGCAACGCTGCGACATTAAGGCGGCAGATCGGAAGTAGCTGGGCCTGGTAGCGCCGCAGCAAGAGAAGCAGCAGGCAGCTGGGGTCGCGTGCAGCATAACTTGCACCCTTTCGCTTGCACACTGTATGGATTTTTTGTTTTAAGCAGGTGACGCGCTATTTATAAGCTTGGGGAGGTTGGGCTTAGTCTACACCCGCACTTGGGCTGGGGGGAATCTAGGAGCTGATAAGGCAGCATGAGCTTGGACCTAAGAAAGCCTAAATGCTTGGGGAAGTGGATGAGAAGCCTGATGATGAGGGCGATTAGAGACTCGAGCGGATGGGGGCGTCCAGGGTCAGGAGGCCGAGGGGGCGTCCGCACAGGGCCAAGGACGCGGAAAGTCGTCACGAAGGCACAGGCAGCGCCAATTCGCATTCGCCTTGGGGAGCAAGCAGAACTGGGCCAAATGGAAACGGCTTCTGCTGCCATTACTCATATGGTGTCGAAGGGGGGCGGTGGCGAGTTGGCCGAAGCGGCTGTAAAACTCTTGTCGATAACGGGCTCAGAAATAGTTGGCGAGCGAGTCGATCGCACTGGTTCTTATCGCACAATCCGTCGGATCCCGCGATTTGAGTTGCATGGCACTCGAAACATGAAACAAGCTTTTATTGAATTCTCTCTTTGGGGGATTTTGCAAACGGAAGTTTGCAGCGGCACGTCCTTGGCCTTGCCCAGGACCTGCCAGCTGTCTCTCCCCTGCCCTTCCCTCTTCCCTATCGCTTTTTGTGTATTTGGCCAGCTTCTCCCCTCTCTTGCGAGGGATGGTCCCGCTCTATGTTTATCCCAATGCATCTGCGGGAATGTCTGCTGACTTGTACAACTTCTGCCGCGAAAAATCAATTTGACGAAGACTGCGCTGCCCGGCCTGCGCGCAGCTGCTGCTCATAAAGGCTGTGTGTGTATTCTGCCGACGTCTCGGCAGAATGTGTGTGAGCGTTGGAGGAAAAAACCAAGAACGCGACGGAGTGCACCGTTGGGAATTCTACTTACGAGAGTTTTCTCTTGTCCATGCCAGGTGCGCTCATTCTGATGCCTGTGTTGCGTTTCCGCCGCGGGTCACTGCCTGGCTACTTAGGAATTGAAAATCACACGCCCGAAACGAACTGTTTTTGCCAAAGTAAAGCCTTAGAGCTGGGTCGTCCAAAACGAATGCTATCGATTCCTCAAATTTATCGATGTCTCGATTCCGATAGTATTAGGTATGGGGCCTTTTCACCAAATTGCATTAAAATACGATAGTTTAACACAAAATGCAAAATGTAAAATACAACGTTTCCAATGAAAAATTCCTACAGTCGGAGGAATCCCTATAAGACTAAATACAAATTAATTTCTTCAGGTAATCTGAAACTCCAAGGTCTCTGAAAACATATCTACTGAGATGACTGAAAAGCCAATGGGCTACAGAGTTCGTAGAAATCAACGATTTGGATTTGCGAGGTACAGAAGTTTAAAAGAATTTAAGATTATATTAAAGAATACAAAAGGTATATCCATGTCTTGTGACTTGAATTTTGGTTGAACTGCTGACTTTTTTGCGTCGTTCCCTATTCCCTATTCGGTGAAATATATCGTCAATGCATCAATTTTCGTTAACTCAGTCATTCATTTTTGAATTAAATACAAATACTGAAAAATCAGTAAAAATAGCATACAATTAACATAAAATGAAATAACAAAATATAAGACTGATGCCGATGAATCCCATGTGAAGAAGGACAAAAATTATTCGCCATTCCTTATTTTATTTGTTTTCTAATAAAAAGCTGACACCAATTATTTCATTTGGCTTTTCTTTCTATGTTAAGCTCAGTACTAAATGAAATGAAAATCTCTTACAAAATGTTATATGAGATATGGCTAAAGTTTTCGTTAAAGAACCAGTGTGACCAAAGAAATTTATAGAAAAGGGTTCAAGAGGGTTACATGGTCTTCTATTGCTAGCATGAAGCCTAATTCTAACATGAGATAAACTTTCTAAAAGCAGAAAACACCATATAAAAAACCGAGGTAAAAGAGAAGAAAGAAGAACTTTCTGACTTTTTCGCGGGTACTAACATAAGATAAATTTTGCAAGTGAAAAAGCGATGACAGATCAAAAAACTAAACAGCTAGCATTTTGAAGCGAAATAAATAAATGAATATCTTTCGAGAGCTAGTATGAAGGGAAAATTCAAGGAAAAAAATTGTATAGAGGAGAATGATTTTCTTCACGCAATGGTAAAGTCGCGTTAATAAGTGAAGTAAAGGCGAAGCCCCTGATATGGAATTAAACCCACAAAGGCATTTTAACTAGATTTTAAATATCACTTTATAAAGTTTGCTTACAAAACACAGCTGGCTACGTGTCAGTGTGACCCTCTTTCCGCATTTTCCTTAAACTATTTGGTTCGCACAGGTTCCTGTGTATGTAGCAATTTCGCTCGGAACTTTTCAAACAAATTTATCTTATTTTAGTACTATGCTTAAACAAATAAATTCATAGTGGAGTATTATTATTGAATAAAGCAACGTATCCAGATAGAAGAAAACTGTTCCCAAGCAGTGAAAAAGAGCGAAAGGCAAATAGTTTGGTACAGATTGTCCCCGAGGTCTGTTTCGAAGCGCGGTATACAGCTCAGATTCGAAAATACTAGAAAGTGGCATTTGTGGCGTTAGTGGCGTTAGTATTGTTTGAGGCGCACATGTAGTATTTCCATAGCGCGTTGCGGAAAAGAATGAAACACACTGTCCTCCGCAATAATAGGTGGAAAATTCGAATCCAGGACTTAAAAGAGCACATACAGTCCTAATTAAGTTGATAGAGGCAAATACAATATTTTGGGATTTGGGCATTACATTAATTTGCATTAAAGAGACCTGGGACGATAAAGTAAGATTTAAAATAGGGAAGCAGCAGATAAGGACCATCGAAGGCAAAATGGCCCACCTTTTCACGGTCACAGTTCAAAAGAATAAACATTTTCACGCTGCATGACAACTTTTAGAACTGGATACGGTGCTAAAAGAATAAAAAAATTTCGGCTGCGTGCCAAATTTAAGAACGGGATACCATACTTAAAATCTTAAGGGGTTACACCACTGTAGAACACTCAAAAAAAGGCATATTTTCGGAATTTCTCTAGGTCAACAGATTGGGGTTATTGAAATTCGTTAAAAAGTATTTATTAGTACCAATATTGAACTACCAAACAACATATATTTTAAAGACTTCAAACAAAAAATAGTGACTTGGCAGCATTTCTTCGATGCCGTGATTTTCTCGAATGGGGTCCTCGGCCGGACC
>JAEIHY010016386.1:0-26074 GCA_018904565.1 Drosophila tsacasi
ATATTTCAAAATTTGTGCTAAAACCCCCCCCTTGGATGATTCCTGCGCACGGGCCTGTACTGACGAGACTTCTACCAAAGATGGGCTGTCATCTCGGTGAGACAAGTGTAGTTGCGGCGACGATGATGATTATGAAGACGGTGCTGATGGGTTTGAGCATCTGTCTGCCCCAGTCGTTGTATCTGACCGTCCGTTCGTCTGCTTGTATTCATGTGTGTATATCTTAATAGAAAAAATATGAAAAAATATTCAACAAAAGCTTAGACACTGACTTTGTACGGGAGCGACAACTGTACCAAGTGTTTTTTCTATTAAAGTAGATCTAACCGGGATACACAGATTTAGAAAGGAAACTACATATGTATATAGGGCTAGTTTCAATCTGCAAACATATAAAATAAATATAATTCATGGCCTTAAAGACTGTCAAAATTAAATTAGGAAAATCTTTTTGAATCTGTATCTGAGTAGAAACTCAACTCAATCCTTGTTTAGAATAATTAACCCTTGTGTTAGCAAGTAGAAAAACTGCAGTCGAGTTTGACTATGCTCAGGATCTCAATTTGCTTTAAATTCCATCAAGTATACTTAAATTACTTGCTGTTTTTTTATGATGCCGCCTTTTGCCAGTTAAATTTCGGATTTGCAGAAAGCTATAATACCCTTGTAACTATAATAGATATCTTTCGATTTTTATACCCTTGCAGGGTATTATAATTTTAGTAAGAGGCAAAAGCAGTGAAGGAGATATTTCTGACCCTATAAAGTATATATATTCTTGATCAGCATCAACAGCCGAGTCTATCTAGCCATGTCCGTCTGTCCGTTTCTGCGCAAACTAGTCCCTCAATTTGTAAGCTATCTCAATGAAACTTTGCAGATAGTCTTCTATATGCTCTCACTACTATTGCCATTTTAGTTCTTCTTGAGTTTTTAATTTGATCAAAATTGGACTAATATATCTTATATCGATCGTTCCGATCGGAAAATTTTGAGGAAAAAAATTATAACTTCGACAGCTTTCAACATATTTTCATATTATTTATGACATGGCAATTTTGTATTGTTCTAGAATCTTGGTTTTAATTTTAAAAAAATCGGACTACTATATCATATAGCTGCCATAGGAACGTTCAAGAAACTTATTGCAACAAAAATTTTAATTTTGCTGTTTTGCCACATATTTTTTGTATCTGCTTAGAGATATACATAGCCATTTTATATAATTTCATAAGTTCAGTTTTAATTTTATAGAAATCGGATGATTATATCATTTAACAACTTGTGTACAAGATACAATTAGGTACAATTAGCAACATCTTTTAAAAATGAAAAGCCTTGACAATTTGAAGTTAAAAAACCTGTTTGAAAAATTGTATTAAATATAGAAAAATGGGATACTTCCTTTACTCCCATGTGCACCAAAATCCTGCCCGCAGCTTAGAACTCTTTACGGATGAAATATTTTGAGATGACATATCTTCAACCTCATTCCAGATTTATCCTCTTATGATTACCTTTATTAAAGTATACCTCCTTAAGTTCAAGGATCGTGGCAATTGACTTTTGATCCGACCCAAGATGCTATCTCCTAGGCTTGCATTTTCTTCCCCATATTCCTCCTATATAACTACTTAGCCCACATAATTGGCGCCTTGGCCAATGCAAAATATTGTCTGATTATTCACACGCAACGAGAGGGCCGCCACCTCAACCCTCGACTCCTGGCCCTCAGATAACCATCCCTCCCATTCTGGGTCGCGACTCATACCCACAGTATGAGGTGTATGTGTATTATTTGTTTTCATCTCTCTGCGATGATCGCGTGTCCCGCGCCCATTCCGTCGAGCTCTCGATTCCGATTCTGATTGCCCGCATTTTTGGGACCTGCAAAGCCGAAAAGTATCGAATTGTTCGGGACTCCGGTCTGTGCATGAGAGGGAGATTTTTCTGTAGTTTCCGCGTGGAATTCGATGGTTTCTTCCTTTATTCGTTTACTACTATGGGAAAATTGTTGGTCCTTCGTGGGTTCCTGGGAAGCAGAAGTTTCTTGGACATTTTCACCGGACAAGATCAATGCGGGTTTGGCGCATGAAACGCAGTAAATATATGTATTTGAATATGTTAAAGTAATTTGATTTTACTTTCTTATAGTTTGCAAATATTTTTAATTTAAATTTGTCAAAAGGGGTTTCTATGGAGAGAAAATATACATATTTATTGGGATAATAATGTGAAATATTAAATATATTTTTTAACGTACATATATAAAGTTAGCTCTCCTTGTTTTTAATTACATTTTCGTGGAAGTGCATTTTTACCACCAACACCACCCATCCCAATATCTATATAATGTGCCGTTTTTCTCTTTTCCAAGAGGGTTCCTTGACTCCCTCGACCCACATGATTCCGCATCCTTCCCACCTCCCCATTCAAATATCCCATGAAATCGTTGCCTCTGCCCAAATGAGCCATAACTTAGACCCTGACTAAGTGCACACCTCGAGCTCGCAGCGATCGGAGTACCAGCATTTGGCCAAAAGGTCACATGCAACTGCTGACGAGAGCAAGCCAGTCTTTGAGAGGGTGACACGCGCTGTGGGAACAGCAGACAGAAGTGGCAGAAGACGGTCGCAAGCGTGCCAAGCGATCCATTCTAAGGGTTGCAACCAAAGGACGTTGCCTTGGGGTTCGAGTTCGAGTTCGATTCACCCTTGTCAATTCCATTTGAACCCTGACATTCCGTCGCTGGCCCTAGGTTAAAGTGAAAGGGTAATTGCCAGCACAACATGTGTGAAGATGTAGGTGGATTGTTGAAAAAAACGTGCCGAAATTGAATTCACTGTGCTTTTTTTTAATTAAATGAGTGTTGTATTACATTTTGTGGTAAATGTGAGTGGTATTCCATATTGGGATATAATACTCAGCTATTCTTTTATACCCGGTTCCCATAGAGTAAAAGGCTTTTATACCTTAAAAAGGCACCTCAGATTCCATAAAGTATATTTGTATATAAAGATTATGAGACGATTCCAGCTTCGTTAGCTTTGTTTGCTGGTCTCTTCGTTCATGTGAAACAACATATCAATTGCGAAATTCTGTTTAGATTAAAAGAATATTGAACAATATTCGACGATAAGCATGGAAGTTATTACGCAATAAAGATTCAAAATAAACTTTTTTTATTTCCCTATATTTCTACATTGTGACCAGAAACATTTGTAAATCTTTAACAATATTTATTTTGGCGGCTTCAAAATATGCCTCGTTTAAAGTGATTCATATATGCCACACAACGAAACGGTTTAAATCGATTCGAATCGGTTAAAAAAATAGTAGTTTTGGCCAAATCCGATGAATACTGTGGCTGAGCGATGGCATTGAACGTGAGTTTGGTCTGAAATTCTTTCACAAAAATGGTATTTTTTGACGATTTTTAACGGTCCAAATCAAACGAACTGCTACAAGCCCGATGCTTATCGCACGTGCTATCTCACTATCTCTCGCATGACGGCGAAGAACGATCGGAACAAGGCATGTCTTTGACGGTTTCACAAGCATCCTTAAATGCCTTTGTACACTTGGGTTTTCGATAAAATAGATTACACGAAATTTGGTTCAAATCACATAATTCTTTGTTCAATATCTTTTCGGCTGATCGGTCAACCTGAACTGAGCTTTCTTAATGTAATGCAATGACTGTTTGCTGCACTTAACATAGTAGCTTTCAGCTTTAATTATATTTTTTCCCTTAGACTTTTTTAATGTCCTTGCCGGAATATTCCTATTGTATTTGCCGTAAAATATTGTGGTTCGATCAAGCCCAATTTCAAAAAGAGGACAATCTGCAGATCTTTTCGCCTGCCAAACATTGGCGAACTAGTTTGCTATTAGCCTACTATGGGTTTCCAGGCATCGGGATATCATAGACAACTGTTGGTCAGACACTCCTCTCTTTTCAAACAAGGAGAAAATATGTACATCGGTATTCCAGCAAAAGGACAGCCCAGCTGACCCACACAATAACTACTGTCGATGCTGTAGGGACAAGGAAGGGGGTATATCATATTCTGCTCCTGCCAACCAGCTTCAGACTAATACCTAAACCCCTTGTCAGTCCGAACCCAACCAGCCTCATTGAGCTTATACAAATAAGACCTGAAAGGGTATACAAATTATACAAGGCTACGAATGGAGCCACTTCCAAGCCAGATAAAGGGACTCTACAAACCAAAAGGTATCACAACGAACCAATCCAGGTCTAAGTGGGCCAGACATCGGCCCAGCAGCCGTCTTATTTATACCTACATATACCTAGTCTCCATTTCTGCTTTGCAAAGGTTATATTAAATGTGAACTTATAGGTGCCTTTATGTATTAACAAAACATCAATATTTTTGCACTAATCTGCACAAATAATAGTCATCAATCCTTAGAGAAACCCTGATAACATGTGTCTTTATAAAACCCGTGAGCTTGTAGGTCGTGTGCGTTTTCTCAGGACCCTGCACTCCGACGCTCTCTTCAGCCGTTCCCAGAGTAACGCGGTATCTTCTGCTGGTAGCCATCCGAGGATGAAACCAGAAACTGGTCGCAGGCAGCTAGACCCAGTGAGCGTAAGAGAGAGACCACACCCCGAAATACCGCGAGGCGAAACGAGTCACACGCGCCAGCATGAAACGCACAATCCAGTCGGAGGCATCGCTGCATCCCGCTTGCGCCACTGCGACGGCGGCCATTGGTGGACAGCGATTGGTCGCTGCCGGTGCTGCGGCTGCGCTGCCGCCTGCGCCGGTATAAAAAGGCAATCACCGCCAGTTGCCGCGTCAATTAAGCCTAGGGATTCGGACGGAGAGCAGCAAGCTGCCAAGAAGTGTGAATTGGAAATCCCAAGCCGCCAATAACAATAATTAATAAACAAGAGCAAGAACGAGAACATGTTTTTGCAAAATACAATTAACTGATTTAAAAAAAAAGAGCACACAATCCCAAACCATTTAAAGTTGGGAAGTGAAGCGACGGCAAATCGATTAATTAATAGTAAATATAATCAAATCAAAGCTAACGTTTGTGTACGGTGCGTGGTACGTGTGTAAATTGTGTAGAGCCAGAATGGAGCACGATAGCTTCGACGATCCCATTTTCGGGGAGTTTGGCGGCGGTCCGCTGAATCCTTTGGGCGCCAAGCCACTGCTGCCCACGACGACGGCCATGCATCCCGTGATGCTAGGCAGTGTCCACGAGCTATGCAGCCAGCAGCAACAGCACCCCCAGCAGCAGCAACGTCTGCCCGACTGCAACACAATCCTGCCAAATGGCGGCGGTGGAGGAGCAGCAGGAACAGGAAGCGGTGGATCACCCAGCTACGTGCCCAAGCTGGACTTTGTAAACAAAATAGGCTGCTATTCGCCGAGCCAAAAGTATGAGTATATCACGGCCCCGCAAAAGCTCGTGGAGCAGCACCAGCATCACCAGCAGCAGCACCATCATCAGCACTATGCGGTCACTCCCCCGCCCAGCCAAAATGGAATCCTGCTCCACAAGCAGTCCTCCCAGCAGCAGCAGCAGCTGGTGGGCATCCTGGACTATCATCCGCTGAACGGCAAGATGGACTACTCGTCATCGCCCAAGGATCACTATGAGCCGCAGCAGCAGCAACTGCAGCATCTGTACGGCGGCAGTCCACATCATTTGGATCACCTGGATGGCAACGACGGCCTGCTGCAGGACTCTGCGCCGGTAATGATTAACGGAGGATCCACGGCGGGAAAGCTCAAAAAGCCAGATGAGATGTGCGGTCAGATGGAGACGGCGGTTGGAGCTGGAGTGAGTCCTGCCGCTAGCTCAGTGGCGGTGGTCAACGGTGTTGGTGGAGCTGGGACGCCTAATGGCGGCAGCTCCAACTCCTCCACCGCCGCCGGGGGTGGCCAGGGGGCGACTGGAACAGCGGGTGGCGTGGGAGCCGCTACGCCCAAAAAAGACGGAAACGGCGGAAAGAAGAAGGGCGATCCCAATGGCATCAAGAAGAAGAAAACGAGGTAAGCAGATGCAATGGCTTCTTACTGCCAATTAATTTAACGACGGGAAATCAATGAAATTATGTTCACCAAGACAATAATATCATTTATTTATGGGACGGAGCCACGGGACGTAAGAGTAATTACTAGTAAGGAAATGGATAGATCTCGCTGAGTAGACACACAATCTGGAGGGTGGATTATTGATCAAAGTGTCCTAAGTATGGAGGTTAATTAGGCGTTTTTATTTGCTCGCATAAAAGAAAAGGATTACTCAAGAATTCAGGAGCCTTATAAATATTACCGAATCTAATAACATCATTTGAACGCCCTAAAAATTGTTTTGGAGGTGGTGGAATTTTACAAGTAGTTAAACAACCTAAGGATTCATACAAAATTGTTTTGCTTCAATGGAATTATTGATATAACAATAATCATTATTAAAGGCATTTTATTAGGACATGTTTAAGTCCATTTCATAATTTTAACAAACTTATCAAAACAATTATATTTTTCGAATGTATACATCTTTCTCAAACTTTTTTTTGTTAAAATTGTAATGCTCTGCAAGGACATTCAACAGAAATTTTAAATGTATGATAAATTCAGTATTTGGCCTGAGTTTAGAAAAGCCGGTTTTATAATTAAACTTCATTAAGCTAACCTGCAATTTTTTTTTTAGAACAACTTTTACTGCCTACCAATTGGAGGAATTGGAGCGGGCCTTTGAACGTGCCCCCTATCCGGATGTGTTCGCCCGCGAGGAGCTGGCCATCAAGCTGAATCTAAGCGAGTCCCGTGTGCAGGTGTGGTTCCAGAATCGGAGGGCCAAGTGGCGCAAGCACGAGCCGCCACGCAAGACGGGTTACATCAAGACAAGCACGCCGCCAACGGCGACGCTTAATCCCGGAACTCTTGCGCCGCCATTTACAAGCTATCCACAGACGACGACGGTGACGCCTCCGGGCAGCATGGACAGCTGGACCAGTTACCAGACACCCTACGAGCTAACTCCCCAGTTCAGCCTGCTCTCGCCGGCGGCCAGTCCCTATGGCACCTACTCTGGCCAGTATGGCGCCTACGTTCACGAGAGCCAACTGTTTCCGATGCGGCACTATGAATACGGCAGTCCCACGCGCATGGAGATGAGCGCCACCTCCGGTTCAGTGGGTGGCAGTGCAGAAGAGACGGTGGCCAATGGCGGAAACTACCAGTCGGCGGAGTTGCAGACCGCCCAGCAGCAGCAATTACCCGACGGCACCCTGGTTACCGTCCATGCCCACCAACAACAGCAACAGCAGGCTCAGCAGCATCTTAATGGAAGTAAGTACCTGAGCGCCGAAGAGGCCAAGTACGTCCACCTGCAGTGTCACCAAAGCGGAGCGGGCTTGGAGCTGAGTCCTGGAGCCAGCTGTCACCTGGTAGAGGCCCCGCAGCACTATGGGACCTCGGCGACAGTCGCAGGAGGGACAGGAGGTGGAGGTGGCGGCAGCGGGGCAGGCGGAACCAGTAGTGATGACAACGACAGCGGCGGCTTGCAGGCTGTGATCAAGAGCGAGGAGCAGCAACAGGCACAGAGCTACGTCCTGCCGCCTTTTTTGCACTAAGGGAAATGCTCACACACCGACGACACCACCAGCAGCACCAGGCTCATCGCCGCTGGGCCACGCCCCCCACGCCAGGCGTCCGCCATTTCCGGAGGCCATTTTAAGCGGGAGCGTGGAGTGTGCAGCATTTCAATATGTTTCCCTGAGGCTGAAGTTGGGCTGCACCAGGAAGATAATCATACACCAAGAATCAGAGTCCTTCATCACGAAAACTTTTAAAAATTAATTTCAATCTTATTTGTATCAAGAATCTTATCAGAATCAAGCATAGCATCCTTCGAGTCCCACTCAAAAAGTAAGAGGTTACGAAATACTTATTACTTATATATTATCATCGTCTGTCTGCCAAATCAATACATATGTGAGATCTGCTCCAGATTTTATCAAATGGTGCAAATGGTAAAATGCCGACTAAGTACACTGAATTTCCTATCTCAATGGACTTTTTTGGTGTGTTTCTCTCTCTGGTCAGTTCCACACGCAGTCTTTGGTCATTGTTGTCATTATGTTATGGGTTCCTTTTAGGTTTAGTTATGCATGTTGCAACAACAACAGAATCAACCAGTCTTGCCAAAACTTAACTCGGTTTTTGTTTCAGCCTAAGTATAGATTAGTTAAAAGGGTTCAAGGGCTCTCCAATCAAGCGAATAGGCGAGTCCAAGCTCCCAAACGCATTCCAAATGTGCCTTATTAATCATATAGACGATCATGTACGGGCCTACCAGCTAAGGTATAGAGTTAACCCAATCCTATTTTAAGCTCCCCAATACTGTTGTGTATTTAGACAATACATTGGTTTTTTATATATTGTATATTTAGTTCTCTTTGGCTTTACAAAGTAATATACATACTAATTTATCCTCACCACTCTTTGTATATCAGCTTGAAAATGTTTGTTTACCTACGTTTAAAACTAGTTTAAATTTATAATTATTTTAAGCAATGAATACTCTAGGTCGTTTAGGAAGTGTATATAATAGACATCTAAATAAATTGTATTTTTTACCAATATTGATAGAGCGAAATTTACAAAACACTAAACAATCAAAAACAAACTTAAAAGAGAGAACCAAGGGAGCCAATTTCCTTGACGACTTTGTTATGAGAAAAACTATGAAATACAAGGTGATAGATGGAAAATAGCAAAAGTGCAGATTCTTGTTTCAAATATTTCGATATAACTCAGGAAAAATAACTCGTTTGTTTTGGAATAGACACTAAATTGACAGAAAACCCTCCATAGACTGTGAATAGTAATAAAGTTGTGAGTTATTTTGCACTCCTACGAAAAAACTGAAGTAAAGAGAAACAACCTTCACGTATAATTAATACCCTGCTCCTCAACCTGTTGCCAATTTATGCCCTTAAAAAAGGGATGCGCTCTCAATTGCTCGTAATCCAAGCGCAGCTCCGGAGTTAGTTGCAGCAGTTGTTCCAGAAGGTCTGTCGCATGATCGGATATCTCCAAAGGATCAGTGGGATACTGTACACAACTATAGAGCTCTAGTTGCCCGGGGTGTGTCGTCTTGTAAGGCTAAAAATAAAAACACAGTAAAACAAGATTCTCTAAGACTCTTCAAAATGCTATTCACTCACCACACCCAATAGTAGTTGATAGAGTACGACGCCATAGCTCCACCAGTCGGAACGGAAGCTCAACGGTCGCTCTGGGGCCACGAAATGATTAGCCAGCGCTTCCAAACTTAAAGCCTTGTGCACATAGTTGTCATCGGAGCTGATTCCCTCGTTCTGATAAAAATATGTGAGCAGTAGTTGACCCTTGTCGCCCAGCAATATATTGGCCATTTGCAGATCCCTCAGTATTACACCCTTTCCATGCAGACTGTGGACAGCGATTGCCAGCTCACAGGCCCATTGTCGCAGACACTGCTCCGGAATAGGCTTGCTCCGGGCTACACGGTCCAAGTCCAGCACACGCTTTCTATGCACGACAACGCCCGCTTGGAGGTTGCTTAATGTGTTGGAGACGGACTTCAGCAGTTGCTGAGAGCTACGCACCAGATCGCTGACATCGCTTTCCGCCGTAAGGGGTTCCAGCTCTTCCTCCTGATCCGGCGGAAAGAGCTCCCCGTATTCGATACATTTTGTGCTTGTGGGGGTGTAGCTCTGCAGGTAGTCGTAGAGCCTGCCGCCCTCCGCCTGCCTCAGCAGAAGAAAGATCTTCTGCTCCGACTGGAAATAGGCAAGTAGTTGGACCATATAAGGCACCTGTTGAGGCAGAAAGATGCTCTGGGTTAGCGAGTGACTGGCTGGCTTTTCAATGCCCTTCATAATGGTTGACGGCTGCTGTGGCTTCGTCACACACTGCACCTGCATCACACGCTCCTCGAGGACCTGCAGCACCTTGTATCTGGCCAGTTGGTTCCAAGGGCATTCCAGCTGAATCACATTTTCGCCAGCCATCATGTCTAGCGAGAGCTGGAACTGCAGCTTCTTTATGGGGCAGTTGCTGGCCAGAAAGTTGGCATGAATCTCCTCGGCTCGCGCTAAATATTTGGCTATCTTCGCCTTTGCAATAAACCTTCGCTCATCGTTCGCATCCTGTTTGGCCCCATTGAGCAGGAGATCCACGCCGTGTTTGTACCGCTCATGGGCTTCGGCGTACTTTGAATTGACCTCAGCCTGGACGGCGTGGCTAAACTCTAGTGCCGCCTCGTAGATGTAATCGCTGTCTTCGCTTTCGATCGAGGCCATTGGCGTGAGTAGACGTAGATTATCCCTTTTCGTCGATGCCTCCTCAATCAGCCTGGGCTCTGCTTCGGTTCCCGTTTCTTTTTCATTCCGCTCACCGTGGTCTGCTGGCGAAGGCGGCTCCTTATCGCAGCGCGGATCCAGGGGCGTTATCCCACCCGCGTCATGTGGGTCGTAGGGCAAATCGAGTTTATCGCAGATGTCGGAAATTGCCCCTGCTCCACTCCCGGAATCGGCACTACTACCTACTCCTCCACTGCATCTGCTGTCGGCGCCCGCCGTCTCCAGCCGCAACGATCGTTCTACATAAAGCTTCTTCAGGGGCGTGCCATTAGGCGATGGCGTCTCCTGGAAAAACTGCGTAAAAGTACTGCACTTGTACAACGCAGGGTGCTGGGCGGCAAAGTCGAGCAGAGTCAGGATATACTCTTTGCGGCGTTGGATCACAGCTGCATCGAAGCGCTTAAAGTAGCTGCTGTCCGTGGGAACGGGCAACTTACCCGGCAACTGCAGGCTCTTGTGTCGCCGACTCAACTCACGGTGAAGTCGCTTAACGTCGTGAAATCGCTTCCACACAACCAGACAGGTAAGGGCTTGCGGCACCGAACGAGGAAAGACCTATGAATGAGCAAAAATGTGTAGGTGAGTCCGTTCTAGTTCCCCAAAATTCCCGCTGAACTCACAATGGAGGTAATCTTGTAGATAGTGTAGCCGCCCTTGTGCTCCTGCGTATCCGTCACAGTGAAGCTATGGATCCATCCACCCAGGTTGAGACTCATTTTGGCTTTACTTTACAAACATTTTCCAATGTCGTATATTATTTTAGCTTTGATAACACCGAAGTCTGGTTTGGCAGCAGTATTAACAGCCGTAATGGCCGTAAACATAAATATCCACTCGTTACGAAAGGAGGCTTCTTCGTTGTTAGTCTGTAGTTCTTCTTTTTATTAAAGTCTACACAAAAAAGTTTAATTAGTTTTTTAGTAATAAATGTAAATAGGCGATAATGTGCCCGCCGGCTTGATGTCAAATATTCTCCAGAAAGGAGCGGATTTCTTTTTACACACGAAGTGGTCACACTTAAATGGTTTAAGAACGAGCTGGAAAGCATTAATGATTAGCTTAGTCGATAGCAAATCTTTGTAATTCTCGATAGTATCGAAATTTATTTTTATATTATTGCAGTATCATGAAATTAATATGTTTGACTATTCCATAAAAACAAATTCCATAAAAGAAAAAATGGTATTTAAACAATGTCCCATAGATAGAATTGACACACACATATTTATGTATCGAATTAACTTGACAAACGAATATATTTCCACACAAGCCTGGTTGTAATACACAAGCTCTGCTTGGAGCCTAGTAAAAGCTGGGCCTTTTGCGCGAAATTACGTTCAAATTTAATATACTCGCCACTATTGCTTACTATCGCACATAAAAACGCGATAGTGGTTTGCAGACCTAAAGATTCGATATATCGATAATATCGTGCGCTTTCAGCCCAGCTCTAGGAGAAGTAGAGAAAAAGAAGGCGACGAATCAAAGGCAAAAGGCAGGAAGCAGCAAGCAAAATCGACGCCGCACGTACCGGGAGCATTTAAATAATTTTTTCTGTGGATTAATTTAACCGAAAAGGCTTCAACAACACAATGACTGAGCGCGAGAATAATGTGTACAAGGCAAAGTTGGCCGAACAGGCCGAGCGGTACGACGGTGAGTAGACGAAAAAATGTTGAAAATTGAGTAGGGAAAATTTTCTCGTCAGAGGAGCGCCAACGTTTGGGGAGGGGTCCGCTCAGATCCGTTGCGTCGTCGCGTGGTCGCTGAAAAAATCGCCCCAACATGTCTGCTTTTGCGTCAAAAATTTGCCAATTGATGGACCGACGGATAGTCGCTGATGGAAAATAGAATGAAAAGATGGAAATTTTCAATATTTGCTTGTGTAGGTGCAGCGGTAGATGTAGAAGCGACGCAGCGTCGCTGTCGATGAGTAGTATTTCTGCGAAAACGAACGACGAGAGGAGGAGAGCGATGAAGAAGCCGAGTGAGCGGCAGAAGACGATGACGGTAATGGACAGAGGAAAAAAATTTAAAACCTGATTTTTACCGGCAAAAATTCGCGTGGTTTTCGCGAAAAGAGAAAGAAGCCAAATTGCGTATTATAATTTACAGCAAGGTGGGCCAAATAGTTTTTTTCTGGAATAGTATTACCGTTCGGTGGCAGGGGTAAAACGAAATTTTGTGTATTTAGCGTTGCGAGCGAGGGCTGCGCGGCTAGCATTTTCCTTTTCCTCCATGTTGCTAAGGGCTGTTTGTGCTGTAGCGCTGTATGAGGTGTTGTCAAGGCGCAAGTTTCTAGAAGGAATGTGCATAGTTTTTGGATTAACTATATTTAAATATTGTGTTCTGCTCCACACCCAAAATCAATGGGGTTGGAAGTAAGGTCTCTCCCTCTCTCTCTGACCCTTCTCCCTGTTATTTCTTTCTTTTTTTTCCGAAATGTGCTTTTCATGCGCAGCAGCAGTGGCGTTGCTGCGAAAAATCGATGAATGAATCGATTGTGTCGCAGAGTTCTCGCCGGCCTCCTCTTCTCTCATGTTTCCCCTCTAGCTTTTTCATAATTGGTTATTTATGCAAATTAGTTGCGGCTAGTTTTAACATCTTTCTCCGCATTGGCCGCTCCAGACAGTTGGCAACTCTGTCTGATAGTGCAAAAAATATTTTTCTGTTGCTCTCGCATTACTCATTCTCACGCGCATGTATGTGTGACTGTGTGTGTATCCGGATGAGTGTTCGCCGGGAGCTTTTATTGTTGCTGCTTATATATTTAATTAAAAATACTCCAATTAATTAAAAAATGGCTCCAAATGCAAAGCAGAAAGAGCCGGAAAGCGAACTGATCAACGGATGGCAGGGAATTTCGGCGTTCGCAAAAAGCGCGCGCTTCAAAATTTCTGATTGTAGCTACATGCGTTAAAACGAGATAACTAGAGTGTCTGCGTCGCGGCGGCACAGTGCCTTGAAAAGTTAAACAATGAGTGCTTTTTTGCCATACATTAGTTTGTTGTAATTGCAACAGTACTATGGATAATTGCCTGCAAAACTGACAACATTAACGGGCGGCGTCTCTTAGTCGTTGTCTTTTTTGTTGCTGTTCTAGCCGCAAAGAAGTCAATCAACTATTAGCCAGCCACGGCTCGCATACAGACGCATACTGGGATATTCGTGTCTGTATCACATGTTTGTCTTCTTATTTTCGCCTGCCTGGCGTTGCCTCTGTGTATGTGTGTATGCATGAAACACTTGGCGTTGGCCTTGTCGCACTTGGACTGTTGCGGCGCTCAATGCTGGAGCACCAATACCACCAGTGGGTTCGGCAGAGAGTACACGCACACACCGTCAGGCTAATGCCGCCAGCCGGCTGTCTGCGCCCCAATCTGAACTTGCCTCGCCCCCTGTCGGACCCCCCTCCCTTTTATATACACATTAACGTCAGCCTTTAAGTGTGCTTTCTCAGGTGCTGCCTCCGCACCGCTCCGCTCCTTCGCCTTCTATTCTCTTTCTCTCTCTGACTCGTCGCGTTCTATCTACATTTTTTTCGAGGTCGTGCACTGCTTTTTCCGTTGATGTTCGTTCCCGTCAATGTCGTCAATATGCGAAAAAAAAGAGCGTACATAAGGTTGATAGATGAGCACTGGAAAATTGGGCGGGGGCGGTGGATAGGTGTGTTTTGTTTGTTTCTCTTATTTTGTATTCAAATTGTTGTATTGAAGTGGTCATTCTCTGTTGTTAGTTTTCCCTTTGTCTAATTACACATTTTTTTTTTACTGTAACGGTATGTGCGCATGTTTTTCAGTTGCTGCCCTTACGTCACGCATACAAACGCAAGACACTCCCATACACACTCGCAAGTGGTAATAATAAGGGAGGGGGAAGAAATGGAAGAGGGAGTGGGCAACTCCTGCCACATTCATCGCCTTGTAGTCCCTATTTCGCCTTAATCTTTTATTGTAGCTCGCGCGACTTTTTTCTGTTTGCTTTTGGGTGTGGGTGGTTTTGGGTGGGTTTTACGGTTCCTGCTTGAGTTGTCATGTACATATACATCTGTGTTTTTGTAAATATCAGTGAAACCCTTACTACAAACCAAACTTTTTTGTGACTTTTGAACAACGTATTTAAGAACATTTGAGGATTTTCCGAGTTTACTATTATTTTAACATCTTGACGTACATTTTCTAATTCGAAATCAAAAGTAAAACACCGTTAACAAAAATCTTTGGCACTGTTGAGCGTTTCTATTGAAATGACCAGGATATTTTTCAAATTAGCCTGAATGCCTTAGTTGCTCTGGCTTTAATAATTTTAATAAATAAATTTGTTATTACAATAAAAGAAATAAATAAATAAATAATAAAAAAAAAATAGTTTTTCAAATATGAAACTTTTGTTTGCAGCGCCCAGCACATAATATCGTATGGCGGTACTCACTTTTACTTTGGTTCATTATTTCAACCACGCTTCAAAATTTCTTTATCTATTCTGATGTTAAAATTAACAGTGTTGCAAAATCCATATATAATTGCAATCAAACACATTGCACATTTATACTATTCTACAACGTGCCAATGCAAACAACAATTTTTTTATTTGTGAAGTTCACGAAGCATCCAACAAAAAGAGAGACGCACGAATGAATCATGCAACTCTGATGCTCATATATAGGTTTATACGTATATCCCACTGTCTGGGACCGATTATTTGTCTGAGTGTGCGAAATACGTCAGCAGCTGACTGGCGAAACTGCCGGCGAGCGGGCGAGCCAAGTGTAAATCAGCAAAAAAAATATAAGTAACGCTGCAACTAGAATATTTTGTAGCTCTGATTTGTTGTGTATAGTGTGTTATCAACACAACGTAGACATTAGTAGCAGCTCTGCATCTGCACCTATGGAGTAGGTGCATGTGACGCGCAGTTTTAGGCTGATGATGTCGGCTACTAAAAAAAATGTGTGCAACACTGGCGGGCACCGTTATCGGAACACCGGCTGATTGTTCTGGTGTGTATGTGTGGGGGACTCCACGACGTTATGACAGAATCGTTTAAATCGGGCGTATACGACGCAACGCCCAGTCACTTTGCAGAAGTTGCGCGGCAGTTGCATGAATTATAATTATGGATTGGGCGTGTCACATCAATAAGAAAAAGGTAAAAAACTAACGCCTATGTTCTTAACAAACTCTGGGGGTAATTCAGGAGGGAATCGCTGACAATGGACTAACTTTATGTATTCCAAAGAATATATTAAAAATAATAATAATATATCGGTTTTTATTATAGAAAAAAAAAACGTATATATTTCTTAATTTTGTTCACAATTTACAGATTTTTACTTCTAGACATCTTATGATTATTTTTTTTAGCGCCCGATGCTCTTTTCACTATGTTCTTTAGGAAGCATAAGCAAATTGTCCTACCCCTCTGTCGTACTTAGGAATTTGGCTGGTTTGAAGTCGCTCTCTCTAGAATTCAACAGTCGTGTTTGTTTGCCGAGGCACTTTTTCTCTCTCTCTCTCTCTCTCTCTCTCTCTTGGTACTTTATATTTCCATTACATTATGTGCCCAATTTGATTGTTGTGAAACCTAATATTAAATTAGAAAGGTTAAAAACAGGGTACTACTGCGTACTATGTTAAATGTTAATAATTTGTTCCTATAAATTTATTCCGTACCGTTTGCAGAAATGGTGGAGGCCATGAAGAAGGTCGCCTCAATGGATGTCGAGCTGACCGTTGAAGAGCGAAACTTGCTGTCGGTGGCTTATAAGAATGTGATTGGAGCACGGCGCGCCTCGTGGCGCATTATAACTTCGATTGAACAGAAGGAGGAGAATAAGGGTGCCGAAGAGAAGCTGGAAATGATCAAAACTTATCGAGGTCAGGTGGAGAAGGAGCTGCGCGACATCTGCTCGGATATACTGAATGTGCTGGAGAAGCACCTCATTCCATGCGCCACATCCGGCGAAAGCAAAGTATTCTACTATAAGATGAAGGGCGACTATCACCGCTATCTGGCCGAGTTTGCCACCGGTTCGGATCGCAAGGACGCGGCGGAGAATTCGCTGATTGCCTACAAGGCAGCCAGTGATATTGCCATGAACGATCTGCCACCAACACACCCCATCCGCTTGGGCTTGGCATTGAACTTCTCGGTGAGTAGGGCATTGGTTAAGATTCTGTATTATAAGATCGTCTTCTTACATATTGCCCAAATATCGTGCAGGTCTTTTACTATGAGATCCTCAACTCGCCGGATCGCGCTTGCCGATTGGCGAAAGCCGCTTTCGACGATGCCATTGCCGAGTTAGATACGCTGAGCGAAGAGAGCTACAAAGACTCTACACTCATTATGCAGCTGCTGCGGGACAATCTCACATTATGGACGTCCGATATGCAGGCAGAAGGTAAGTTATATCTATATCACAGTCTAAATCTATTATGTTCTAAATTATTGCTATTATACTAAGAAGTAGACCCCAACGCAGGTGATGGCGAGCCCAAAGCAGAAATTCAGGATGTTGAGGATCAGGATGTGTCGTAATTTAAGTAACCCCCCGCCCTTCCATTGAAAAAACACATTATATACCTTCTAAAGTAAATATAATACCATATAATATATATGCATACAACAACAACAACACGACAGCAAAACAACAACAAGAAGCAACTGGAACCAACACGGCATCATCATTCGCAATCAACACAAGACAACAGGGCAGCAAACGCGGCAAGATCATCAAACACCAACAAAAAACAATAACAGCAGCCGACAATTATTCAACAACATTTAACAATAAACAAGAGTGGAAAACGAAACAGCACAAAAACTCACAGAAAAAGAAAGAAAAAAACCACAACAAAATGTTTCGAAAATTGGGGCGGCATTTTGATGGGCGTGGCGGTGGCTGCGACAGTATAAGAAGGATCACTGCGAGAAAATAAGTAGCATGTCTGTTCCATTGTCTGCTCCGTCTTCGTAGGCCGGAAGAAAACAGCGACAGCAACTCTACTACAATTAAACATTTTGCATTCGAGAAATCAAGCATTATATTATATTTAAATAAATATTATATTTAATTATGAGAAGCAAAAAACCAATAACTAATAAATTTCATTTAAACAACAAAAAAGCAAAACAAAGGAAAGATCGAAACACTTAACGAAAATTTAGAAACAATCACGAGTAAAATGCTAATTTTCATCCAGTTGGCATGCATTAATTTTTAAAATCGTAACAGAAAAATTTTCACAGCCGCAACACTTAAAATACAACTTTATTTTTAAGCAAATAATTAAAATGAGAACGAAGAAATAAAAAAATAACAAAAACTAAATTTAAACCAGCAAAAAAAAGGTAACAAAAGCGTAAATTCGAAAATGTAAGGAAAAATACTGCAATTAATTTAAATTTAAATACAAATAAAAACGAGTAAGAGTAAACCAGGAAACGAAATGAGCAAAATGAATGAAAGGCCGAAATAAAGCTAAACAAAAACTATATAAAGTGAGAAAAGGGAATGTTAGTTAAGCGACAATTCAAAACGAATTCTTAAGCTTAAATTTGTATGTATGTAAGTGTATTGTTCAGACACTGACACGCACACACAGTCACTCATATATTTGCACTCATCGGAGCCAACACTAGCAGACACGCATACGAGAACTTTTCGTTTTCTCTTAACGTTTCCTTGCTCTCGTCGCACACAACCACTGTCTTTTTGCAAGATTAAATCTCGAATCGAACGGTAATTTCGTTAATTTCTTGTAGTCTTTCGATATTGGCATTTCGTTTTCCATTCGCAATCGCAAACATTTTTACATCATCTCTTTACCTTGCGCATCAAAAGAAACATATTAATAATAATAGAAAAGTATTTGTAGTTGCTAAAATACAAGAAAAACGAAAATGATAAAGAAAAAAAAACAGTACATATATATATATATATATATATTGTATACATATATACTTGTATATTTTCTATGCCTACCACTTATGTAATTTGTAGAGATTTGAAATTTTCACAACCCGAAAATCCCCGGTTTTCCGAAGTCCTCAATTCTGCATCAGAGAAACTACTCTCCTGTCCCCAATTTTCACCAATGACAGAAACTGGACTGAAAGTGCGCAACACAGATGAGAAATATTTAATTTTGCTTAAAGTCTAAGAACCAAACGAAATCCCCCAAATACATAACATCTCTGTTTTACCGTGTTAACGAATGCGGAAAGCTGTAGGAACATTTTTTGCACGAGTTTGTTTTACGCAGCCTGCCATCTTGCGCCCCTCTTTTTGATAAACGAGGGGTGCAAAAAAGATGACAGACGAGAAATAATACGCAGACGTTGAGAAGACCCGTGCAGAAAGTTCATTAAGCATAAATCAGCCGCAGCAACGATTCTTGAACGGGACAACAACAGCCATAAAAAAGGAAAAAACAGCAGCTAAGAAACTGACATTCGTATTCATTTCAAATAAAAATCATAAAAAACAAAAACAATTGGGCATCTCAATTTATTATTAATTGAGTTTCGGGTGGGGTCGGAAAAGGGAATATAGTTCGAGACGGCGCGAAACCAATAATAGTGAAAGATATGGAATAGTGCGGAAGTTATACCATACATCGTCAGGTTCTTTACAATCGTAGATAGATCAATTCAACTGACATTGGTTGTCTATTATTATATATATTTACATATATAGCAGTACTTAAATGGCCAATAAAACGAAGTAAGGTTAGCTGTAACAATTTCAACAAGGAATTTTCTACTTTTTCGACAATTTCCCATTATTTAGATTTGATTTCGTAACATCATGATGGCAAGGAAAAACTTATTCTTGGAAATAACGCTTGGGAAAGATGATAAAAGAGAAAGTGTGCTTTAAAAAAACTTTTTAACTTTAATGTGAGCAGATTATAAGATAAAGTAAGAGGGACTCGGGTCCCAGCAAGAAGAAATTGAGAAGCCCAACTACTCGAAAAACCGTACCGCGACCAAAGGATGTCGCTGGCTAATCTTACTGGCCTCACCGTTATACGTATGTATGTGTTTTCAGGTACGATAAAACCTTAGGAAAAACAAGTAATGGTAGGCAGCGGATTGGATACATTTAGTTTGACACTATCACTGCATTGTCTATTGAAGAGATATAAAGTCCTGATATTAATGTCCTTTAATTGATTAATAAACTGCCATATATATCGCTGTTCAAAGGTATGCACCCCTATGCACCCTATCCTGTGTGTCGCAGTAAAGGTTAAATTAAGGAAAATGTAGTTTCGTTTGATAGATACTAGTCTTCGTTCAGCACAAAATGCAGAAAGAAACCACAATTACGACGACGACGCTTCTGCGTCAAATAAAAGTGTCCACTCAAGCTCAATGTCATTTCGCTAGCACACTTTCGCGTTACCTAGAAGCAACCAGAAAAAGTGGGTCTAGTGGTCTATTGTTCTTTCCACAAGCAGATGCGCACAATGGAAAAGCCATACACAAATGCATATCTATATTTGAAAATCAAGCGAGGAAGAAATAGGAAGAGGTCGGGCAAAGAGCCCAACTATGGTTTAGTTGCAATACGTAGTTCGAGAGTCTCGGAGATGGCACTGCAGCTGCAAATTGAGAAGCTTAAGGGTTTGGACAACTATAAGGCCTGGTCGATGACGGTGCGGGCATATCTGGAGTCCGAGGAACTCTGGTCGGTGGTGGAGAATGGTCCAGAAAACAACGAGGAAGTAAGTAAATACGCATTGCTTCTGCTATGTGCATACTTTCTATGGTGCCCATCATTCTCCTTTCGCCTATGTAGTCGTTGCTTAAGGACAAGCGCGCCAAGTTCTTGATTCTTTGCCTAATCGAGACCAAATTGTGCCAGTTTATGGTCAGCATCCGGACAGCCAAGGATCTCTGGACTTATTTGCGCACCCAGCACTCATTACGCTAAAAAAAAAACTTACAGTTACAGTCTAATTTATTATTAATAAATATATTAGAGTTACAAGTTAACACTGGCTCAGCGCAGATTCCCTAGATATCCGTCTCCAGCTCGATGATTACGGGTTGATCCTCTGGATTCTCGTCCAGCAGCCCCTCAAAATACCATCCTAACTTCTTTTCCAGCCGCTTGGTCAGCCGTTCGGCGCTCACGCTTAGACCGCCCGAATGGAGATTCACCAGCAACTCTCGAACATCCTTGTAAACGCTGTTGTGAGAACCAGGTACCATCAATTCCTCTGGCAGATGGGGCAGCTGATGGGCCAGCACCTCACTGTACTTCATATATGTGAGCTTGTGTCTGTTTACCGCCGTTTCAGAGTGCGCAAGCAGACCGAGGAGCTTGCGCCAATGGGCGAGCGACTCAACGGAGTAGCCGACCAGAAAGAAGGCATAGGCTAGTTGCAGTTCCTCTATCAGACCGTTAGGGGAGTCGAAGCTGGTGAGAAGCTCATCAACCGCAGCTATGCAGTCCATGGCGTGGCGGGAAACGTCAGCGGGTAAGGCATTCTGTGGAACACGACGGGGTACGTCACAGAAGCGAGGCGCTGTTCCCTCTACGGGCTTCAGGTTCGGCAAAAGCTCGCTCTCGTCCAGCAAAAATCGAGCGGCCGTGTTCCGCCTTCCAGTACTGCACGCACCCGCTCCGCCCCTGGGACGTTCTGCATCTGGACATGACTGCAGCTCGATATTGGTGCGAATAATGCCCTCGGCGGGACGACATCGCTCCACGCAAAGCTCTGTCACGCTGCCCGTTAACTCCTTCCACTGAGCCACGTAGCGGTAGTCGTACGGCGCTAGCACACGTTCCAGCTGCGCTAGATTCTTGCGGATCCGTTCGCGCTCCAGCTCTGGCTCGGCGATTTTGCGGGGTCGGAGTTCCTCCAGTTCGTTGTCCCATTCGCGCACCACGATCTCATTGGCGTGAAAAAAGTGGACGAAACCTACCCGAGGAGCTGTATCTCCATAGGGACCCCGAGATGCACACCACACATAGTGGACGCCGGGCGGAATCATCTTGACGCCACGGAAGTCTGGACCGATGGTGTAGGCGCACAAGTCAATGCCAAATTCAGTGCCCTCAGGAACGCCGGCGACGGCCAAAACTGCGCCTTCGGCGAGCAGGCGCAGAGCCAGTTTTGGGTCCATATGCATGCTTGAATTGTCCTTGTTCATTTTTGGAAGTCGACTCAAATTATTCGGTTTTATTGTTATGTTTGAGACAACAATGCGCAGGCACCAAAATATCGATAGAATTCTAATCGATGTTTTATGGCGAGGAATGAAAAAACTCAGTTGCAGGGAAAACCGAAGTTTGAATTCCATTGCCCCGCCAAATAACATTACTACATAATCTATAGCTTTATTATTACATTTGACACTTTTTCCGCGCTAAAACTTGTAAGCCTTTTTGAACTAGTGTGACCAACCAAATGAAAGAAATGCAACAACATTTTTAAATTAACTTGCACTAATTGTTTTTAAATTCTTTTTGTAGTAAGTAAGTAATGTAAACTTTGGAGGGGTGTTTTGAGAGATCTTTTTGTACCATTGAAAATTTTGTCTTTGGTGTTGTAGCTCTCTGAAAGCTGATAGTCTGTAAGTTGTGAGTTTCCCTGACTGCAATGGAAAGAGTTCGGTTATTCGGTATTTCCAAAATTTGTCTATCGGTGTGTCATGGAAGTGGATTAGTTTGGTTGCAAGTTTTCCTGTTAAAAAAATGCATCTGTTTTCTAATGTGTTTCGAGTCCATAATGCTAAAAAATAATTGTCGGGCCCTCGCGGGCCCCCTTTGAAATTTACGAGCCCCCCTTCAAAACATCGGGCCCGGGGGTAATCCCCCCGTCACCACCCCCCTCTCTGTGGGCCTGGTTGGCGTTATTCTAAAGGACCCAAGGTCTGCACTTATTCTGGAATGAAGAGAGAATTGAAGTCGGTTCATAATGGTGAGGGAAGCTTATTCGTAGATGGATAGGCAGTAATCCATATTTGGGATGAGGATTAAGTTAACTATTGGCATGAAGAAGTCTGCGATTATGTTTAGTTTTCGGCATGCACTTGCTCACAAATGTACTAAAGAAAATACGTCCATGACTGGATACACCGATATTTTTATTGTAAAAATTGTAACATATATTATTGAAGTACACTTTGAGTGCCGCGACCTGTCTTGCAATTTTGGTAATTTCTGTCATGATGGAGTCCAAAGGAAAGGAAATTTGTGCAGCGTAAAGTTTATTAATTATAAAGTTATTTTTTGAGGGTAAAAGTTACAGTGAAGTTGGAAAAGAAGTTGGTAGAGCCCACTCCTCTATTTAGTTGGTCATTAAAAACTATACTCCACCGGAAAAATCAATAATAAAAGAGAAGAAATAAAATGTATTCAACTTGTAAAACAAAATCCTCGAATAAGTGGAAGTTATTAACAGCCCATGAGCGTAATATGCTCTTTATTTCGGAAGTAAATGTTATCTTTTCTGATTCATTGCAAGAAAAATTCGCTGCATCCACGCACCACTTTCTTCTCGTTGCACAGAATTTGGCGAGCGCGAAGTATCTCTACGACGACTAAGCTGCGGATCTTCAAAACCAGTGTACAGGCTGTTCTACTGTATGGTTGCACTACTTGAAGCACGACCCTTTTAATGCGGCGAAAACTGCAGGCCTTCGTAAATAAATGCGTAAAACAGATTCTGCGTATTTTCTGACCCCGATGGGTGACCAACGACCAACTGCTCGCCATGGCCAACATGTGTCTCATCGAAGTTGAAATGCGTAGAAGGAAGTGGACATGGATTGGGCATGTTCTAAGAAGGCCACCATCTGACATCGCTAGATCAACGCAAGGCGACCTGGAAGACCTCGCAATACATGGATCAGAATGGTGAATAGTGAGGCTAACGCGCACGGCAAACCCTGGAACCAAATCAAACTGATTGCCAGGGACTGACGGAGATGGATAGAATTTTGTGATCTGGGTCTTATGCATATTAGATTGTTTATTCGTCTAGAAGCAGTAAATGTTCATTTTTCAAATAAATAATCTGGTTCTTTCTTATAAATTAATTTGTGAAGAAATATACCAATTTTAAATACTTCCTGCAAGGGTATTTAAACTTCTGCTTCCGGAAGTTAGCTTCCTTTCTTGTTAATTTTAAAAATCTTTATTAACATGGCAAACAAACCCGTTCAAAGGTGACAATTAATATTTTGATTCAGTACTTAACTCGAGACTACGGGGTTAATTAGGAAAATTTAATCTCACGAATGCCCGCAAGAATATCAACAGCTATTCTATAATTTTAAAAGGCAAACCAGCATTCCTGAGTAATTTGCTTTTATTTAAAAGTAATTTAATTTAATTATAATAACAATAAAAAGGATTTGAATAGTATTTTGCTAGTGTTTCATGGATTTCTTGAATGAAGTGCACCACCACCGGCAAGTTAATACGGAAATGAGTGTAAAGTAGTTAGTAGCCGTGGCAGACCTCGACCAAGGACCAATTCTGGCTGACCTTGAAGGGACCCACCACGTTGCACGTGGTACGACTGCATATGGCCACGTGGTAGGTGTTGATGGCGGCGGTATCCCGGTAGAACAGCACCTTCATGATGTTCTCGATCAATTCGGCGGCCTCAATTGCGGTGAACTCCCTGTCGTACTGCTTGCGACCCCAAATCATCGACATTCCCACGCGGGCCGGACCCGTGGCCGCCATAAAATCCTCAACACAGTAACCGTGCCGATCCACGGCGGCCAGGTAGGGGTTACCATCATGCTGGATACCACCAACCACCGCATCGAAACTGAGCGGTTTATTTGCCACACGTCGCTCGTAGATCGTATTTGTTAGCCAGCGGGTCAGCATCCTGGGCGTCAGATGGTTGGGCTCGTGGATGCAGAAGTCCTCGATGATCTTGTTCTCCACCGTGGCACGAATGTGCTGAAAGTCGGGATAGTCACCGCTGCCGCCGAGCAGAATGTTTTCGTTCATTTTGTACACGCGCTGCATTTTCGGGTAGGTCTTTTCGTTACCATAGCTCACCAGGGTGTCCGCGGCAATCATAACGCCGTTTTCATAGCGAATTCCCAGCACCGATGAGCCGGAGGTAATGCCAGCCGTATTATATACGTTCCTACGACAGTCAGTCGGGGGGATCTGGCTGATCTCCTCGTTCGACATTTTGATAGCATATGTTCCTTAACGTTGCTGATGATACCTGGTCTGCTCTGATGGCTTTCCCTTGGGCTGCTATGATTGCTATGATTTTGTAAGGAAATATGTATAGCAAAATATATATAGAACATCATTTAATTTATATAATTTAAGCACTTTAGATAATGTTCTTTTTTATTATGTCTGTTTCTCTGTGTTGTTGCTGGGCTGTGTAAGTGAGGACTGCTTGGTTATAGTTTTTCAGAAGAGCCCGTGATTTACCGAAAGTCGCGAATAGCAGGGAAGGAAGGGGCCCTGCGCCTACAACTTAGAAGGTTTCTTATCCAGAGGTCGATTATGGGGTGCGAGTTGATCGCTTCTAGGCTGTCAACTATTGCGCCCGTGTTGACGTTGTGGAATGTCCCGTGTACATCCTTGTTGTGAAACGCTCTCTCAATGGTGGCAGCTACGATTTTGTATTCCTCATTTTTTGATTATTCAATTTACTTTGGTTTTCTCAAACATTCTCTGATGCGGTTGTTTTGGGACAAAAGGTCCTTCTCCCACCAAAGTGGCTTTTCCCTCTCTCTGGTTCGCGTTATAGGGCATGATGCATGGTACGCATCTACAGGGCCGCAGAAAGAAAATCGGTGCTCGGGGGTAATCGTGTCCATACTGCTAACAAAAAAATTTTGGGGCCCTCGCGGGCTCCCTTTCAAATACCCCCCTCACCACCCCTAACAGTATTATAAGTATTTTGAAAACAAATCTTTGTTAATGGTTACAGAACTCAAATGTTCCCTAAAAACGATTTTTTTCACATTTAAGGTGAAATATCTCGAAGATGTGATTGAGACCGTTTGGAGAAGTACAATCGTGGAAAAAAGAATTTTAAAAAAGCTCCTTCTGTTGTCGTTAAAGTTATATAATTCATTCTACTTTCCAGTATGAGATTTTACTTAAAGGTTAAATTAAGCAAAAGGTAGCCCTGATAATTCAATTCATTTCTTTGCTATGAGTATTATAAGATATGTGGGAGAGTTTTTTAAAATTGCGTTCATTTAGTTCTCGACTGTTGCGGGCATTAAAGTCAGTTTTTGCCTTTGTAAATCCAGGTTAGCAAACAATATATGGGCAATTCTCTGATGTCGCACGCGACATTTGTACGCATTCAAATTAAAAATAAAAGACTTATAATTTTTAAAATTTTGAAACATAACTCTTGGTTATCACTAAAATTTGTGTTCAGTTCGATTCCGGACAATTGTTCGTTTTCAAGATAATTACAAAAATGTAAGATATTCGCACGCGACACAGACAGAAATATCTTTTTCGCAAACCAGTTTAAGCACTGATTTCAGCGAAACTTGATGAAAGAAATTTATGCAATTAATTTTAATGTATTATATATCAATTCATCTTAATAATGTATATATGTGAATTGACTTAAAAATACTAGGTTTTTTTTTTTAATTGAATTTTAATCACTGTCGCACGCGACATTTTCTTCCATAGTACTTTAC
>JAEIHY010016387.1:0-13186 GCA_018904565.1 Drosophila tsacasi
CAAACAAAAAATTGTGACTTCGCAGCATTTCTTCGCTGGCGTGATTTTCTCGCATGGGGTTCATGGCCGGACTCCTAGCTTCTACAATTTTTAATCTTTATGAGTCCGGCCAGCTCAAAAAAGTTGTTTTTAGTGCCGTATGTAGTATATTTAAGGTCCTGCGGCAGAACTCGAAATTCAGGCATGTACACATTTTTCCCGAACTTCATATTTTAGTATATCATTTGTAAGACCCTAAATGACCCTTTGCAATGAAATCAAATGTTTCTATTTCTTGAAAATTCTACAGTGGTGTAACCCCTTAAAAATTATATAAATAAATCAAGCAGAGAAAGCCAGCATGATGAAGGTATACCTGACCCTCATTTAAGGAGTAGATTAGTCGAGCCTTTCAGTTAACAGCGTTGTTTAAACTAGGGATGATAGCAAATTTCGGAACTTTATTGACTCGAAATCCGTGAAAGAAATCGATATTCTAACGTCAAAATTCTGCTTAAATTGTCAAATAAACAAAACTAAAAAACTATTCTCTGATTTGTTTCGATGATATCAATATTCAATATATTAAAGTTTACAATATTTGCAATCAGGTCCGACTTTTCTCCTCGATATACATAAATCCCTAATTTAAACACGAAAAATAACAACGGATAACCTTTATTAAAAACGAGAGGAAAAAGATTTGTTTAAAACACTACAAGGAGAGGGCATTATTTTCGATATTAGTTCCTAAAACACAAAAACATTTGCAGACAAATCCGAACTTATTCGATCGGATACCGCAGATCAGCCAAAAAAATTGTCTGGCATTGAAAACGAGATTATGGTACTTGTATTTATTTAAGTCACTAGGAAACTCGGCTAAAGTGCGGCTAAGAGAATGTGTATTAAACAATAACGGTGGCGATGTAGCGAACCGATGATGAATGGAGAAATAAGTATATCTAGAAATAGAACTATGAAATTGCAAATGCGAAAACATGATACCAGATCATATATATGTACATACATATATATATGAGAAACGCAACTCTAACATAACGTATAATGATCAATAAATATTTATGACAGAAAACGAGACTTGAATTGTATTAATGTGTGTGGGTTTATTCATTTAAAATATTTGAAGCTACAGAACTTCGGCTTACAAAGTATTAAATTAATTGCTACGATTAAATTGAATAGTGTTATTAGCGCAGGCATCAACTACTTGTTGCGGCGCGTTGACTCCGAAGCAGTGGGCGGCGGCGGCGGGCCGCGCTTGTTGAGTTCCTCTAAAAAGCCCAGCACAATAGTGCTCCTCTCCTCCTCCATGTGGTCCAGAACCAAGTAGCTATGGAATATGCATATTTTTAACTAGTTGTACATTTATTCAAAGGTTTTATCGTTCTTATCTTACCGCTTATCGTTCTTGAGTATGTCCTGAATCTCCTTGAGATGGTTGGGGTTTTCCTTGATGAGATCGCTGCTCTTGTGGTTTATGAATTTGCACTCCTGCAATAGCTCTCGGAGCGATGTCTTCGCCGTCATCGTTTTGTCCTTGATGTAATCGCGGAATTCTCGTTCGCCCTTGTCCGAGTTGTATTTGAGATAGCGAGGATCCTCCTTTATTAGCTTCTTGATCTCCTTCCAGGTGCTGGTCAGCTGAAGGGTGCCAATCTCGTCCAGCATTTCGCGGAACCTTTCGCGCTTCTTCTTCATCAGATTGTCAATGTGCTCGTTGAATTTCCTTAAGTAGATAGGATGGGATAATGTTTGCGAGTATTAAATTTAAAGCTATTTTCTTACCACTCGCGATCGTCCCTGTCGAGGGTTTCGATTAGCTCCCAGCGATGATCCTTGCGCAGCTGCCGCTTCACCTCCTTCCAGGTGAAGTCCGGCGTCCGTACCAGATCCGTCAGCAGCGCCGTGAAGTGGCCAATGCACTCCTCACGCATATGGTGCTCGCGCTCCTTGTCCCGATCCCTCAGATGTCCGGCCAAGGTGCGTTGCACCTCCTTTTCCCGCTCCCTAATACTCTGCTCGGCCCTAAGCTTCTTCTCCCGCTCCTTCTGCTTCTGCTCAGCCTCGTCCTCCCGCTGCCGGGCTAGCTCACTGTCTTCGCTGCCTGCTCGCTCTTCCCGGTCGGATTCCTCGCGGTGCTCGCCCTCCTCCTGCAGATTAAAATAAACCATTTAAACAAACACTCTTTTATTATTTTAAAATCGTTTCTTACCAGAGAATCCCGTTTTTTGCTCTTCTCCGGCTTAGCCTTGTCCTCTTTGTCCTTTTCCTTGGATGACTTACGCTCGCGGTCTTTGTCCCTTGAACGACTGCGACCGCGGTCTTTGCGACTCTTGTCCTTATCCCTTTCCTTGTCTTTATCCTTGTCCTTATCCTTATCCTTCTCCCTGTCCCTCCGGTCGGACTTGCGTTCGCGGTGTCTTTCCCGCTCCCTTTGGTCCCTTTGCTCCCGCTCCTTCCGCTTCTCCTCCTTCATGATGTGCAGATAGTCCTCGAAATACTCCTCCCGGTACATTGAGTCCACAGCTCGATACCGGGAGTCCGACTCGAACTTCTTCTTGATGTCATACCACCTGGTGTGACGCTCGATGTCGTGTCGTTCGCGCAGCATGTCCAGAAAGTCCTTGCGGATCTAGAGTGTGTGATTGTGTGAGTGAAAGGAATATATTGACATGACAGCCATGCGGAAGAGAAGAGAAATGCCACAAGGGGAACGAATTAGAAATCTGGCATTGATGTCTACTTCACTTAACATTCTACAGCTTAAATTCCGAACTTAGGGCTTAAAGCTACGTGTTTTTTAAGGCTACTAAGAACATAGTTACACGATGTTTGGGTTCCTGAAAGAGAACGATTAGCGGTGAGATACGTAACTGAAACAGAACATTGGATTAGCTCAGGTCCTGCTATGTAGTTGAGAGAGGAGTGGACGTGGCAGGGCGAAATCAGACTGAAATCGGAACCACAATCGTTGAACGCAAATGAAATCATATTAAATACAAGTGTGGCAGATTTATGCAAGTAAGAAAATGTGCTTTTTCGAACTAAATAAGTACTACAGGTGCTTAAAATAAGCGCTACTTAGGGGGGAAATGGGGAGTACTTTCTGCAACGGACACATAACCAAACTACACAACTCTCTCTCTACGATTAGCAGCGGACCTTGGGGGTTTTTATAAACTTCAGGCCAGGCCGAAGAGTACAATGCAATATAATCAGTAGAGCTAAATTAAACATATGGTACATAAATTCAGTAAGAAGAGCCTTTCAGCGACTTTGGGCCGCTGCCAGCTGGACTTGCGAGAGCAAAGATTGTGAGTTTTGTCAATGATCAATGGGTTACCTCATCTCACACATCTTTGGTCTATGCAGGCCCGATATATATATATGGGCCGGGTTCGGTTCCTTGGGCTTGCCTCTGTCAGGTGACAGGTGAAACTGCCGAGTGTTCTTTTTATTATTTGTAAACAAAACGAAAATAGTGGGTTAATTAAAATTAAGTATTATTCATACTGTTTGCACACGAATTGCTGTCCCTCTGGATCACTGGATCACCGATCACTCTTCTGTCTGCCTGTCTCCAGCTCTCCGTCTCCGTGACTCCCCTCCGAGGCATCCATCCGAAAGCCCAACGAGACCATCAAACATCATCAATAATGATGATCTTCCAAATGCCAATTATGCGCACACATCGTCACATCATCATCTCTTTCTTCATCGCACATCGCACATCACATCCGAGACTTGGGCGACGTGGGGCGTGGGGCGGGAAGTGGAAATCACACCAACAATTATCAGGTAAAAACCTTTCGATTGATTTTTGTTTTATTGATTTTAATGGTTTTCGATTGAAACTGTTATTTTGTTTCCAAATTTGTTTCTTATTGCAGAAAAACAAATTTTTAATGTTTGTTGCTTTTGTATGTAACTCAAGTAACTCACCACACAGATTACAAGCGTGTGCGTGGTCAAGTCAAGAAGATCAGTGGACGACGACGGATGACGATTACGATGACAGGCGACGGACGACGGACGGCGGGCTGAGGGTTGCTGAGGACGATGAGGTAGGTACTTGTACAGGTCGTGGTTGTCGATGCTGTTGTTGCTGTTGTGTATTTTGGTGTGTTGGGTGGTGGTGCATTTGTGCTGTAACCTGTTGGCTAGTGGCTAAAGTATCGGGGTGGCAAACCACCGGGAACCCAACACATTCGATCAGGGGATTCAGATTCGGTATCGGTATCGGTTTCATTTTCAGTTTGATTCAGTTTCGATTCACACGTTGTTTATGGTTTAAAAGTTAACAGAAAATCAATCACATTATGTAAATACGTTTGGCATACGTTTGGTAAGTTATTAAATATAGTTTATAAAGATATATGCATATATATGTTTAAACAGCAAGATACGTAAGGAGGATGGGATTGGGGGGGCGTTAGCATGACCTAGGCCTACCTGCTCTTTCTTCAGCAACTTGTCCTCCTTCTCGCGCCGTCGCACCTCCACGATGTACTCGTTGAAGAGGCTCTCCCGCTCGCGCACCTTTTCGATAGCGCGATATCGCTCGTCCTTGGCGTTCTTCTGGCTGAACTCGGAGAACGAAGATCTGCAAATATTTGTATGATTATAATTATTGCATAAATAAAATGCTTTGAGATCACTTACTTTCCATGCAGCCTGGCCTCCTCCATGAGACTGCGGAAGTCCTCCCGCTTTTGCCGCATTTTGTTCCGCTTCTCCTTGCGCTCCTCCTCGGCCCGATCCTTGACATACTTTTCAAATACCTGTTTGCGTTCCTTCGATGTCAGCAGCAGATACCGCGGATCGAACACGATCTTGTGCAGCTCCTTCTCCCAAGTGCTGAATGCCGAAACGTCCTTCTCCCTCAACATCTCCTTGAACTGAGTGACACGCATCTCCAACGGCACGAGGGCTCGCTCCTTGGCCGCCCGCTGTTCCGCCTCCAGAGCGGCATCCTCGGCCCGCTTTGACTTTGAAACTGATAGAAGGATGTTTAAAGTAATTATTTTCAGATCTTTATTTCTAAAAGGCTTACTCATTCGCACTCGCTTGGTGGGCACCTCCTCCACGCTGGACTCCGACTCTGTCCGTATCTTGATCACTTCGTCGTCATCGTCATCGTCCGGCTCCACTCGCTGCACTTGTTGCTGCTGCTGCTGCTGCTGGGCTTCTGACAGAGCCTGCGCCTGTTCCTGGGCCACCTGCTCGGTGGATTTTTGTTCCGCCTCCGCTGTTTTCTCCTGCGGCGTCTTCAGCTGCTCGGGCCTCTCGTTGACGGCCTTGTCGACATCCTCGCGATTCATTAGATCCTCGGGACGATCCCAAACCGAAGTTCTGGTCGAGGGATTGTAGAAGAAGACGCGGGCATCTCCGGTCCACACAACACACCAAGGTGTGCCAGCTATTGGGGTACTTGTCACCGGCCGGCTCTTGTCCGTCTGCTTGGCCGTGGCCGCCGCCTTCTTCTGCTCCTCCTCCTTCTTTCGCTTCTCCTCAGCCGCCTTCTTGGCCTCCTTTTCCAGAGCGGCAGCCTGCGCCGCCTTAGTGTTCTCCGAGTTGGCCTTCATTGCAGCGGCGGCTGCCGCATAAGCAGCATGCGGATCAAAGCCAGGTGGTGCTGCGCCCGGCGGCAGGTGCATCATCGGATTGGGCAGCAGGTGGGGCGGCAGTCCGGTCGGAGCAGTTGCCACTGCAGGCGCCACTCCTGAATGGGCGGCCATTCGAGCGGCCTCCATGTCTCTCAAGGCTTGCGGCTTATCCCAGACGCTCTCACCTCGTCCGGCATGGAAATAATAGGGCCTGCCATCCGGGGCTCGGTGTTCCGACCACTCGGCAGCCCGAGCTATGACCGCCGGATCGATAACGCCAGGCTTGATGATTAACGTCTTGGCCGGCTTATCCTGTCCCCCGGGAGGCCCGTGCATGTGTTGCTGTTGCTGCCAGGGCGGAATGCCCACACCCCAGGGCGCTCCGGCGGGAGCAGCTCCTCCTGGGAATCCGTAAGCCGGCGGCGGCATGCAAAACGGGGGCTGTCCAAATCCTGGAGGCGGCTGCATTCCTGGCGGCTGAAACATGGGCGGCGGTTGTTGTCGCACATTGGGCGGCGGCTGGGAGAGCAGTGGCGCCGCGGCATTGGGCGGGGGCTGGCTCATCAAGTGCGGCGGCGGGTGCGAAGTGAGATGGGACACCGCCGGTACCTCTCCGGGGGGCTCGTTGCCCTTCGGCTCCGCCTTGGCGACCTGTGCTGGTCGCTTGGCCATCTCCTCCACCTCGGCCTGAGTCATGATTTTGACATTCGGGCCCTCGGGACGCGTCCATGTGGTTTCCCTCGTCACCGCATGGTAGTAGTAGGAGCGGTCGTCCCCAGCCTTGGTCTCCACCCAGATTTCTGGAGGTCCTGCGATCACACCATTGGCTCCAGGCGGCGGCTGCTGCTGGTTTGGTGGCTGCTGAAGAGCCTGCTGTTGTTGCTGGAGCGCCTGCTGCTGAGCCGTGTGCTCCCCAATGGGGCGCCCACTGAATGCATTAAATGGTTTACTCCTGAAAATGGGTCATGGTTTGTCACTGTTTTTCGTTCAAGCACTATATATTCCTTGACTACGCACCATTGAACTTCTTTTGGTTGTTCCTGGGCTATAGCAACGCCATTATTAGGGGTGGCCGCCTCCTGGCCACCATCGCCACTACCACTTCCATTTCCATTAAGACTTACACCTGGCGGAGGCGATTGATTCACTTCCAGCTTGTTATTCGGAGACTTTGCAAGTTCGCTTTCCATGCTCTCATCTATGTTTGCTTCCATTTCATCTAGTTCTCACTTAACGCTTTGCATTTATAAAATTTTCTACAATTTTCTGCAATTTTCTGCCGCTAGAGATGTAAATAAAACCAAGTATGCTTTCGATAAGTTTTGGGTTATCGAACGGCAGCAAAATGGCAGCCCTGGCAGCGTTGCCGGACTGAGAAAAGATTTAAAGTTAACGAATACCCTTTATACTAGAAAGACGCAATAATAAAAGGGCACATTTTGCTCAAAATGCAGAAATATCAACTCAATATGTAGGGAAGATTTAAAAAGAATACTTTAAGTATGCAATTATTTAATATTTTATATGAATCATTTATTACTAATAATATTTTTTTCAAACTATTGCTGATTTCTGCTCATTTTATACATCGATACAAAATCGATGTTCCTACAAATTTAATTAATATTTTTTAAATTATAGAAATGCATAATTATAGGTTTATTTAAAATAAAAATATTTATTTACCTGGCCTCATAAAATAAACTTAGAAAACGGAAACCATTTCATATAAAAGTCTTACAAAATATTAAAAAATATAAAGTATAATTAATTTATAAAAAATAATGGCATAATGACATGGCTTTTAAAAATACTTAGGCATCAAGGCATCCACCAATAAAATAGCTTTAATAAAATAATACAAAAATACAACAAAAATCTTCCTTTTTTTTCGTACATTTTCTTTGCTTTTGGTCTTCATATAACGGGACAGTAACATCGATCGAAAAAAACATCGATAATTTGGAAAATTTGAAAAACATTGATTCATCGATGTTTTTGCACCTCTACTGGTCACACTGCTGTTTGGTAAGCACGTGCAGGAAGTTTGTTGCAATGGGCAAAATCCGGAAAGTAAAAACACGGACGCCCTCCGGCGTAGATACCTCAGAGGATCTGGATAATGCACTGGACAATTCGACAGAAGAGGAGGCGACGGGCTGCGGGCCCATTGAGGCGATCTGCGTGCACCTGCAGCGGCCAGATGTGGAGGACAAGCTAAACGGACTGCATTCTTTCGCGGTTTTGGCGCTTCGCAAGGAGAAGGTACGGGAAATTTGCGAGAGCGAGCTGGTCCGGATTGCGGCCCCCCTGCTGTGCGACAAGGAGCCAGCCATCCGAGATGCGGCAGCCGGAGCCTTCCGGAATCTTTCCGTCTTCGGCTCGGAGGTGTGCGACTTTCTCGTGGACAACGACATATTAACGGCGCTACTGTCACTTTTGCTGGACTACGACCTGACCAAAAATGGCTTCGAGAGCGAAATTCTTTCGGATATCTTCCTCCAGGCGGTGCATTTGCTCCGTAATCTGTGCGAGAGCTCGCCGACGGCCACGGAAGCTTTCAACCAGGCAAACCTCCTCCCCAGGCTGCTGTTGTGCCTGGATTTTAGGAAATTTGGCCAAGATATTGCCCTCTCAGTAGCTCAGTTGGTTCTGGTGGTGTCCGAGAATAACTCTAGCTCCTGGAACCTTCTGGCCAACGCTGGTATTCTGCCGGAGCTGCTTAGTGTTCCGGCTCAGAGCCACGGACAGCTCTACCTCAACGCCCTGGCCGCTGGTATTCTATGCAATGTGCCGGCCTGCGCGGCAGCTCACACCCGGGAGATCCTGACTAGTCTCAACCAACTGCTCACCATCGATACACAGGCCCAGCTAATGGGATGCAAAGCCGAGATTCAAACTGCCAAGTCTAAGAACGAGGCTCCAGTGCTAGAGATATCTATGGAGACGGAAGAGCTCACTGAGGCCCAGAACGTCAATCCGCCAAAACCGAATGAGAGCGAAGGAGAGGAGACGCTGAAGAACCTGGAGCACTTGCTGGACGCCCAACGTCTGGTGGCAGAAATCATCACAAATCTGGGCTCCAGCGACGACCAAAGCGAATGGGGCTCGGACAGCAATCAATCGGAGACGGAGAGTGTGGCTGACTACGAGATGGAGGAGGATGCAGCAGACAGTGGAGCTGGGGGATTGCCCGCCAACTTTGTGGAGACCATCAAGGAGAACCATGTGGTGCAGAAGCTGTGGCAAAAAGCCCAGCCTTTAGATCCTTCTGTGGACAAGCTACTCGATCAGCAAGAGAGCATTCGGGAAAAGCTGGCGAAGATGCGGGTGTCCTACCTTATTTGTCTGCAGAATCTGTGCAATGTGCTGACTGCCGAGAATTTGGGCGGCTATAGCGACATCTACAACATGTGGATGAATCTGGGCCAGCAGGCCTTCAAAGGAACCGAGGACGCGTCCGTCATGGAGGCTATAACCTCGCTAATGCGCTCCTCTCTGAGTTTGCTAAAGTCACGGCGGGATCTCTTTGGCCAGATGACCGAGAACGATCTGAACATGATCATCGAGGGCGCCAGCAAATGCACGGTGATGGACATTCGAGTAAACTGGAACCGAATGCTTGGCACCTTGGGTTCCCTGCTCTCGGAGCCCCTCGTCAAGGCCATTGTGCTCTTCCTGTTGAACTCATGTGCTCATGAGGACGATTTATGGGCCCTGTCCGAAGGACTGGACGCCCTCATGGACATATTTGCCGTAGAAGATTGGCCTCAGATCATCGCTGAGCTGGAAATGTGCGACCGTATCCAGGCGCTGGAGGAGCTTTTCAAATCTAAGCTGCGCCAGCAGAAACGAGAGCTCAAAGAGCGAAAAGCAACTATTTATACAGTAAAAACCAATTTTTCGCGCTTTGTTTCGTATCTAAACAAGAACTGTAAACAATAAAACTAACTTACCGAAAACAATTAACATCAAGTGTTTAGTTCCAGATAAAACTGGCCACTCTGGGGGAAGTTAACTATTAAATTAATTGTTGGTATGGTATCTTCGCCTTCAAAAAGGATCTTATGAAAACCAGATAACCAGTTTATAGGTTTATAGTTTCTAGGTTTAGATGGTAAATAGCAATTTCGTTAAGTGTATAGGCTTCGAAACATTCCGATTTCACGGATAAAGAGCTTGACTTAATAATTTTTAAAATAAAGCATTTAATACGACATGATTTTTGGTTGGAAGAGGTTGTCCCTAGGCGGTCTACTTTTTGTGGAATTGGCCATTCATTTGTCCGTTTCCCAGTCAGCCACAACCGCTGCAGAAGCATCTGAAGCAACAACAGCAGGAGATGCTACGACAGGAGGTGCAGAGACAGTAGCTACTACACCAGGGGCACCACCAGCGGCAGAGACACTAAAAGCTGGAGGAGCACAAACACCGAAAGGAGCAAAGGACGCCAGTGGGGCGACAATCCCACAGGATGTTAAAAAAGAAAATACAGCTGGCGAAAAAGTAGACTATTGTGACCCCTCGTTGTGTTCTAACGACCAACGTCATGTTGCGTGCAACGCTTCAACCGTGAGTAATAAATCTATAATTTTCGTGTAATATTATTACTTAGTAAGAAAAGATAAAGTTATTGCCATTTAACTATATTTTCTACGCCTGAGTATTAAATGTATTTTTTACCGTTAAGTTTTGGCGTAATTATCTTATAAATTCCATAATACATCATTGTTTATTTTTTTACGCTTGACTTGCGACGTCAGTAAGAACTTTAATGGGACACTTTAAAAATTTGTAAACTAATTTGTTCCGGAGTAGTAATACCCCCTTTGGCTTTTTGAAGGAGACAAAATGGTATTAATATTATTTTTAAATTACATATTAATACCGTAGATATTAAAAATAATATTTACTTGCTTTAAGGAACTAGACGACAGATGTTCGATGGACGCTGAGCTTGTAGCAATGACTGACAAGCTGCGCACTTTCATAGTTCATCGCTTCAACAAGCTGCGAGACACTGTTGCCAGGGGCGGATACAATGGATGGAATTCGGCCGCCCGTATGGCCACCCTAACTTGGGACTCGGAGCTATCAAGCCTGGCCGAGTACAATGTGCAGAAGTGTTTCCTTAAAACTGACGATTGCGTGAACACCAAAAACTACAAACACGTCGGCCAGATCGTTGGCTATCGCGGCTTGAGGGGAAACCTTCCGATTTTGGAGGACATCCTAGGTGATATCAAAATGACTTGGGTGCGGACCAGCTCTTCCAGCTCCATGACAGACATCATAAATAAAGAAGATCCAATTGCCAGGTGGGATTGTTTTTTGAAACATGCTTTAAATAATTGAAATAAAAAACTATAAACATTTGTAACCAGGCCGCCCAAGTACAACTTCCTGCAGATGGTAGTCGAGAACGCCAAGCATGTGGGCTGCGCTGTCCTTCAGCAGTCCCGCAACGGATGGTTCCAGACCTTCTTCACCTGCAACTTTGATGTTGCCCCTACAAAGGGTGCTCCCATCTATCAATCCAGCCACACGGCGGCCTCGTCCTGTCAGAAGGGTACAAATAAAATATATAAACATCTGTGTTCCGAAGGCGAGTCTTACAGCCAAGCAGCAAGATCAAGGCATAAATTCGTTTACTTCAGCAGCCCACTGAACTATAGCTCAGAGCATATCCCATCTCTCGAAAAAGAGGCTAAAGTCATGCCAAAAATTCAGAGGATAAGTGGCATCCAACCCAGAGATGGGAGTGAGGCCACTGCAACAACGTCAGGAGAGGCGAGTACTGGAGGAGCACCAGCAAATACAACTGGAGAAACAATCGCAGTAGATGGAGCAACAACAGAAGTTGGAGCAACAACAGCAGCCGGATCAACAACAACAACAGCTGGAGAAACATCAGAAGCTGGAGCAACAACACCCGCATCAGAGGATGGAACAAGATTATATTTATTGGAAGCTCCATTTGTAGATAAATCAAAGCTACAGAAAAAATTCGCTCGATTCCTGAAGTGGATAAACAAGGCAAAGTTAAGTCGTGAACAGCGAAAGATCGTGGTGATAACCAGCAACCATGAGGTGGAAGATAATGCGTTACCAGAAGCCGTGGAAGGACTTTACAGGACTTTAGGTAAGAGTGATAGCAGGCTCACGGCGAGAAGTGCCCGTAGGCACAGGGCACGGACACCTGATAACTCACTTGAATGGATCATTGTGCCGTAAGTTTCAATAGTCGGTGTACTCCGGGAAGTGATGAATTAACTAGGGGAGAGTGGGGAGTAATGAAACATGGGGAGTCGTGAAACAATGCCATAGATTTCGCTTAATGGCTTTTCCGATCGTTTTTTTTTTTTTTTTTGCCAACATTTTGTTAACCCCAATGCTTAATTTGATCGAGCACTTGCACATATCACTTTTTTTTATATATCCCCACACACTGTGTTTAAAATTCGTGCAACAATTTTTTAAATAAATAAAATTAATCCCTAACAAAAGCAAGAAAATATAAATTGATTTCAATAGCTTTTTGTTTTCATTTTTATTTCTGCAGAACAATAATGCATTTTAGATTATAAAGTTATTTAAGTCACATGTCTGTGCAGACTACTTTACTTTATCCAGAGGTACATCTTCCCCAGTATGCGGTGCTTGACGGGATTTATCTTCTTCAGGATTTTCGTCAAGGTCTCAACCAGACGGTCGCTCGAGACGCCAGTCTTCTTCTTGAATTTTGTGAGCAGTTCAGTAGATTTCCGAGGCTTGCGTTTTAGATATCGACGAACTGCCTCCTCGGTGATGCCGTAATCCCTGCAAGTAGGAAGGACAAAAGTTAAAAGAAGCTTATAGGAGGTCGCTGGTCACGGTGTACTCACTCTACTTTAGTGCCAGAAAAGGATGTGGGAAGCGAGTTGCTGATTTCGTTCTTGGGCCTCTTCGCCGGTGTGCTGGTGGGGCTGTTGCTGGTGTCCGAGCCGGTGAGGTCACTGGGCAGGCTGTTCATCTTACGTTTGCTGGCGTCTGTCGAGAGGGTGGGCGTGGCCGAACGCGATTTGTTGGCATTGCTACTGCTGCTGGTGGACGCCTTGCTGCTGGCAGCGGCGATCTCCTTGTCCTTCTCCTTGTCTTTGTCCTTGGAGGCGGGCTTCTTTTTGGGCGGACCGTTGCTGAGATCGTCCTCAGAGTCTGTGCTGTCGGAGCTAAAGTCTGTGTCTGTGGAGTCGCCGCTACCATTCGCCTTGCCCTTGTCGTCCTTGGCAGGTTTCTTCTTCTTATTTTTGTCCTTGCCGGCATCGTCCTTGCCCTTATCCTTCTTTTTCTTCTCTCCATCGGCGTCATCCTTGTCCGATTCATCGGACTTCTTCTCATCCTCCTCCTCCTCGTCGGAGGTGAGTAGCTTCCTCAGCGCATCCTCTTCGGCCACGCTCTTCATGTCTTTGTCCACCTTGGCCTCCGGGTCCGGTTCGCTGCAGTAAATAGAATAAAAACCTTTAAACATGCGGGTCTGTTCCAGAGGAAAATCCGAATCCGAGTAAATTTGACAGAAGTGAAAACTATGACAGGTCTGG
>JAEIHY010016392.1:0-59831 GCA_018904565.1 Drosophila tsacasi
GAGCCCGACGAGGTTTGGGAGCCACTGGAAGGACCCACAGGAATAGCTGCAATGGAAGGCCCGAAGAGCTTAAAGCCCAGCAAGTGAGAGCATCAGCGAGAGCTCCTTAAGAGACGGCAGCCCACAAGTGTCCAGGGCCAAAGAGAGAGCGCTGCTTTGCAGCTTCCTCCTCCGGCTGTCTCTCTCTCTCTCTCTCTCACTTTCTCTCTCTCGCTTCGTTTTCTCGCTCTGCGAGCGCCCTGTAGTTTTGGGTTTGTGAAAGCCATTTTTCATTCATACGAACTTACTTTAAATTAATTTTTTTGTGGGGTCATAAATCATTTTTGGCTCTGGACCTACGCATGCTGCTTTTGTATGTAAGCTCGTCCTTATGTTCGTGTGTCCGTGTATCGTTCCGCACACGAGGGGGTGTAAGCTTTTGTATCGTGAATTTGACCCTTTATGTATGAATGAATGGTCTCCAAGTATCTTCCAATCCTTCGAATTGGAGTTTGGGATGCCAAAGTTTATCGAGAATTATCCCTAAAACAATAAAATAGTTATTCATTTATTTAAATGAATATTTTTAATTTCAAAAGTGGGAGGAAGCTTTTTCAACTAACTGGCTTTGCTTAAAGTAAATATAAAAACTTTCTTCAAGAGCCTACAAAATATTTAAATAACAATTTTCTTTTTTGTTTCCCATATCGAGTTTCCTGCTTTTTATGGGGAGAGCTAATGAAAATTGTAAGGGCTTATGATCACTTTAAAAGGTTTTGATCTTAAATACTATTAAAAATGACTAAAATATAAAAAATAATTAGATATTCATAATAAAAGTAAATAAAAAAATTGTCTAAGAAATAAAATCCGAGTCCGATCATGCACAAGTGTCCTTGCTTCAAAGACAGGACCCCTCGGTGCTTGCACCCTGTATTTGTGGCACTTTCGAAGTTTGGGAAAGAGAAGCTGCGCACATCCTGGCGCTCTCTTACAGCCTCCGAGGCGAGCTTTCAGGGAAGGGCTTTAAAGCTGCCGCCTAAGCCACACAGACAGACACACGTGCCACACGGCCTTCCAGGCGCTGTGGAGTCGCGAGCCCGAGTCCTGACGACTGGCAAGGACTCGTGGCCCATCTTCCAGCCTGAGGGCTGTGGCATCGCAGCGGCGAACTAGGATGTCGGATGTCGTGTCTGCACAAGGATGTGTCGTGGGATGCTCGGGTGCGCTCGGCCGCGGTCGTGCCTCGGCTCCTCCAGCGGACTCTGCAGTCACTTCCAGCGGCGCCTGGCTGCCAATGCTGCACAGGCATCGGGCTCAGTTGGTGTTCCGGTTTCGGGTTGTGCTGTCAGCTGCCTTTTGCCTCCAAGCACGGCCGAGAGATTGAGCGACTGAACTGAGCGATTGAACGATTGAGAGTGTGCCAGCAGAGCCGGAGAGTCGCGTCGCGTTGCGTTGCGTTGCGTTGCCCGTGGTCTGCGTCCGCATCCGCATCCTCCGAATCCTTGCCCGCCTTCGCCTTCGCCGTGTCCGTGTGCACCTCCCCTCTCCCCGCCTCACCGCTTCGCTCCGCCTGTGTGCGTGTGTGCCTGTTGTCTGTCGCTAACGGTGCGCGCGCGTATAACTGTGTGAGTGTGCGAGTGCGAGTCAGTGCGTGGCCATGTCTGTGTGTGTGCACAACAATTCAATATATATGTATACGTATATATACTAATACTAGCGTGCCCACACTCACATACACACACATACTGGCGTGTACGCAAAAAGACTGCAAATAAAAAATAAAAATATGTACAACAATTCCAGCAGGTAAACCCCATTGAACTAGTACAGAATTCGGTATTAACCGAGGGTGCCACAGAAATCGCTGTTTGAAATCCTTTAATATTGTGCCCAAAAGTATGCAATGAATTATGGCCACAAAAGAATTACTAATTCTGTCTTCATAAGGTGTAGCATACTCTTAGGCACCATATGAACAGGCCTCTGTGGCACCCGTGAATATAGAAAACGCAGAGATATCTGTGAGTGGAAATTTATATTCCTATTGGTATTCCTGAGAAGAAGATGTAAAGAAAGACGAGAAACGTTTCGCCTTCTCTCTCTGGCCCAGGACTCGTGTGTTCGTGTGTGTGTGTGTACTTGTGCTTGTGCCTGTGCCTGTGCCTTTGCCTGTGAAAATTCCATCAGCATCATCATCATCATCGTTGGTTTTATCGTTACCATTTTGCTCGTCCTTGCCTTATTGCTGTACACATATTTTCGCACATCCTTCCTGCATCTATTCCCCCCACCCCCGCTCCAGCACCGATATTTGGATTTTTATTATTTTCGAATTCATTCCCTGGCAAATTGCTAATTGACCATCAAGCAATCAAGATTCAAAATAGAAAGTATCCTTCTGCCACATGTCAAGTGCAACTCTCCCGCTCTCCCTCGGTCCTGCTCGCTCTCTGTCCCCCATCCCTGACTGTGTGTGTGTGTGTGTCTGTGTGTCTGTATAACAGGTGCCAAAAAATAAATGGCAACGGTTACTTTTATGTTCGCATTGTGTGGGCGGCCGAGTGTGCCAGAGTGAATGAGGCCAAAGGATATTCAGTGACATTGTCAACAAGTGAGGAATCCACGATGATTGCATATTGAATAATTCGTGATTAATTCAGATGTATTGTCTTCCCCCTTACAGCCATCGACTCGCATGACACGGACAATGGATGTCAAACCTAAAACAAAGTAACAAAATAAACCATTAAAAGCTATACACAAAATTTAATGCTAAGCAATATCTAATTTTATTGAGTGAGAATCGAAAGCATAAAGGAAACTAAATTTAAAGTTCTTAATGTTCGGGAAACAACAAGCGTCAAGTAAAGAAAATAATAAACAAATACATGAAATCGTGAAACTTTTAATAACATTTAACTTTTCAAAGCAAAATCCATTAGCCCATTACCGAAACAATTTTGTAATTACGAGAATAAATTAACCATCAAATCCTTTTAATAATGTTGAAAAACGCTAAAGGGAAGAGTACTGTAATAGCCACATAAAGAATATTTAAAAAGTATACCATAATGGAAAACCAGCGATGGCAAAACGTTTTTAATATCTATTACAACAAAATAAACCAATAAATAAGCTCAACGTGGAAAGTCTCCTCAATTGGAAACTTGCCTCGCCAAACTATTTTGAAATGCAGTAGGGGAACGTGAAGTTCTGAACGAGAAACTGGAATACGCACAAGATTTATAAATATTATTACTAACAATAAGTTACAACTTAAGAACCAGCTAACGAAACCACAGTTCAATTGCAACCCCGTTAGGATCGGATATTCCATAAACACTTTGGATAAGCTGAAAGTAAATGTTTCAAGTCGACTCGATACATTCATACGCATATATCAATACTCGCATCTAACTAAATAATAACCATTACCGAACTAAAATTAATTGCATTGACTTCACTACTTATCAGACAACACAAATTTTTGGAGACCGATTTGATAGAGTATTTAATATAATTATAATACTACGGAACAAGCCGAAAACCAGTTCAACACGCAAAACAATAAATGAAATATTTATAAACTAAACGAACGCTCAACCAGATCATCTGAATCCTTGTATGCTGATCAAATAGTCTTTTGATTCTGAACCAACTGGGAAGGAATTTGAAGGTGAGTCTGACACTTAAAATAATACTAAACACTTAAAGAATAAGTAAAATAAAAATATACCAAAAAAGGGAATTTTATAATCCTCGTTCTGTAAAATAAATAAGGTAGTCCATAACTACATTTATTTTGAAAGTATGCATTTGCAGATTTCAGTTTGACACCTCTTTTAAATTTCCAGAATTATTTAGTCAGCTTCCAAAATTCCTAGCTCTTCTAAAAGCGCTTTAAAAATCTGTCTAAAAAGATGAAATATAATTTTTCAGGTACCAAGATCTACACAAATAGATTTCTGTACGTTTTGAAATGTTGATGGATAATTTTGTACACCGTTGATAGGATTTTAAAAGTCCTAGTGATTACTGTAGCACCTTTATAAATATATGCATTTTTAGAAAACTTAGGCAGGACTTAAGTAAATTCTCTAACACTTTATTGATAGAGAAATAAATTGACTAAAATTTAAAGAAAGGGGTTTTTTTAAATGAAAACATTAACTTGAACAGAACCTAAGCTGATAAGTTTATAAATAACTCGGAGGTCTTTCCTGGCAAACTAAATTAATACTTCTTGCAAACAATATGTATTTTTCATGCCACTATTAAAGCGCAGCCCCAAAAAAACTATAACTCTATTTGTCATCTCTTTGTTGGCTTGAAATCTATCAGTCTGAAGCTAGGGCTGTTTTCATATTGCTGTTGATACACGCCCTTAAAACTCACCATAATCACAGAAAATGTGAGGGAACCCCCGCACAACAAGGCCCATAACCGCAGGCTTCGGTGGCCGTCCCCGCTGCTGGACTTGATTTGCTTTTTGTTTTATTTCTCGGGCAAGCATTTTAAAATTGTTCCATTGACCTTTCGACGACCACACCGACACATTCAAATATACAGCTGGCGAGTGGGTGGGTGGCCGGGAGGCGGGCTGGTGGGTGGTTGGGTGGTTGGGTGGTCGGGTGGCCGGGGGCAAGAGTAATGCCCAAAAGCAAACAAGGCAGCACCCACTCGGAGGACAATAAAGGCAGCGCACAATTGCCAAATAAATAACTTGACGCTCGCTCCGTCGTCCTTATATTTGCTCCGGTGCCGCGGCTCCGGTTTCGTATTCGGGCTTGGACTTGATTTTCATTTTCATTTTCATTTTGGGGAAACACACACTCTGGCCGCAAGAGCGCACACATTTGACAGAGGCTGTTGCATAGAGAAAGGACTGCGGCATCCTGTTTTGTTTTCATCATTTGCACTCGCTGCTCATTTGGCCCGGCTCTTTTTCATTAATAATATGACACAGTTCACGCTGCATTGTCCCGAGCCCAAGAGCTTCTTCGGCCCGCCGCCTCCTTACGCTCCTTACGCTCATTATGCCCATTCGAGGCTTTGTCTTCCGTGACAGAGCTCAGACCAAGGAACCTCCCACGCTCCGCCCACTCCTAGGCCCATCCCCAGCATCCTCAGCCATTTCTTTTCATCATTCATTCATGCAGACTTCAGCACAGACACACTCCGTGCTCATCAGCAAATACAAACGCAAACATCAAGCCAGCGAGGTGGCTAAAACAAGTGCAGCTGAGAGTGTGGTGGGTCTAGGGGATATATGTGTCCTGGAAGAATACGTTTGCTCAAGGCGGTACTCGTGGATTTTAAACCGGAGTTTGCGGTGTTAGGAATATATTTTAGTATCTACTTTAAGTCTTAAATATAAACTGCGGAATGTAAACTTTAACTTCGATTATAAACCCTCTTTAAGAGACCCACAGTTTCTGTAGTAGAGTATCGCCAAAAGTAATTCACTTCGCGCCACTCTCATTGTTGCCTTCGCTTTGGCCGGCGATGTCCTTAATTATGTCCCAGCAGCCATGACTGACTGCCACACTGCCACACTGCCAGCTCAAAGGACACGCACACCAGCGAACAGCCTCCCGGCCTCCGCCCTCTCAGCCAGTGGCATAGGCGTTGCCAGGATCTCGGCAACTGTTACGCAGCGCTCGTGTATGATGACGATGTGTCATGTTGGACTCCGAGTCTCGGGTTTCAGAGTCCTTGTTGCGCTTGTTTTTATCGCCCTTGTTTGGCCCGTACCTGTGCCTGTACCTTTGCCTTTGCCTCTGCAGCTCGCCGCCGTACTTTGAGGCAACGCCGCTTTGCCTACTGCTTATTTATGTATGAAGGACCTTAAACTTTGCAGCGGATGAAAATGGCCCCAGCCGAGAGCTGCGGAGCCCCTGAACCAAATTATATACGTACTACGCGGTACGTGTGTGTGTATCTACAGCAAATAGCGTCGCTGCTTTTTAATCACAGCCGGCGACGCAGTTTTCAGCTCTCAGTTTCACTTTTCCACTTGCAAAGTTTCTCACGTGTGTCTACCCGCTCCTCCTTCGTGTACCTCTTATTTATTTTGTTGCTGGTTATTTTTTCTTTGGGTTTCTGTAGTTGGGACAACTGGCAGCTGGCAGTCCAAAGCACAAAAGCTGAAAAACAATGCTTAATTTTAGTTGGACTTTTCCCCTTAGATGGCCGCGCTTGTTCTATTAACCTTCGCGTCGCGAATGAAAAAGAGATTTAAGGTTAACTATTTTCAGTTTCTGCATCTGCTTTTTTATTCGTTGGCGACTTAATTTGTTTGAAACTAGGCCAGGCCTTGGGCTGGTAACAGAAACAGAGGCAAATACTGGAATAGTTGTAACTTGTTTGCGTTATTATTTTTGGTTATTGAAATGTATTTTTTTACAAAAGTATATATATATAATTCTATTACGTAATTTAATACTATAACTTTTAGTAAAAATCTGATGATTATCGAGGTATTTAAAACTGTTTGTTTTATTTCTACGTTATTTTGGGAAACTTTCTTTTTAAAGTCGATTGGAGGAGTTGTCAAAGATTTGACGTAACTCATCTTGCTATTAACGGGGCACAGCAGCTTAAAGCAGCTTCCATTATTTAACTGACTTACATGGACTAATATATAATTATTTTCTACTAATTTATAATTTAAGGCATTATTTTTAAGTAAACTTGGAAAATCCTTATTTGAATTTTAAAATTTGTAACATTTCACTGCTATTGTCATCGACATTCACATACAGCATAAAACATATAACCATATATAGGATCGGCGAAATAGAGTTCCACAAAAACACCTTCCCATAATTTAAGGAATTTTAGTGCTTATTCGAGGATTTGTCTGCTAATCTATAATTAAAATTATTGTCGTATCATTTGGGAGCAGCAAAGTTTCGTGCGACCAAAACTTTGACTCCTCGGAGAGCTGGAGGTGGGCACTCAGGTGAGGAGAGAGGCTTAGCCATGAAATGCCTTAACATGCTGCCAGTTAAACTGTCCGTGGCAGGAGCGGGGAGCCCCAGCCCCATCCCATCCCCATCAAGCCGCCTTGGCTTAACCCGGCCCAAACTGATTCCAGAGGCAGCTACGTGCCTGTGCATTTGAGCAGCAGATGTCACATGGGCAGGAGCCAAAGTTTCTGGGGCCGCCAGCAACTTAGATAAGTTAACAGTTGAACGAAAGGGGCGCTCCGGCTCCAGGACGAAACAGGGCGGGGCGGGACTCGCCTGAATGCCTCGGCGGAGGTTTACCTACGTGAGATAATGCAAATTTATGGCCGGCAATTAGCGACTCGCGAATCGCAGCCGAAGTCGGGGCAATAACTCAGGGCCCAGAACTTTGACTAGTCCCTGAGCCTAATTGCAGTTGCCGACGTGAGAAATCTCGGCCAGAACCGAAGGGGCTAGGACCTCCTCGCCGACAATGCCAAACCGAAATCCAGTTAGCGAACCTAGCCAACCATTAATTATCTTATGCGGCGCTTCGCATATGTAATGCCGGCAACTTGGGCACGCTAAAAAAGGATACTACAGATATATAAACCTGAATCTTGAGATTGAAAAGAATTTCAATTTGCTACCTTGACTCGGCAAGATGATTTCTTGTTTATATATTATTATGAACGAAATTATAACAACATGACCCGATTTACGTAAACCTTAAGAGGTGTTTTTACGAGTGTACAGATACAAATTTACGCCGCCGGCAGATACAGATACGAGCCGATACACAGATACGGGCCGACTGCCAGTGACACATGCCGGCGACGACAAGTTTGCCGTTTATCTGTTACACTTTGCACACCCAGGACACCGAGCCCACAATCGCAAGGACCCGCTTCGCGCGATGCCCTGCCGTGCCGTATCTGTATCTGTGAGATACACACAAGCAAAGCCAGGCATCAGTTGCAATCTGACTTCAATTCAATTATTTTAGATTAGAATGTGACTGTGTCACACACACTTTTGTCTCTATGTCAGCTGTCATTCATCCGTTCATATGTTCCATAAAGGCGGCCAGCCTGCCAGGAAGGGACGGCGGACGGCGGGGAGGGGCATCCTGCGGCCCAGGATACGTGCCCTATACGTCGCCTGTTCCTGCTCCTGCATTGACAGTTGCGTTGCCCACAGACACACACACACACACCACAGCCGAGCGAGCTCCTGAGAGCGCTCCTCTTTTTGGGTTCGCTGGGAATGCGAAAGCGAATGCGAATGCGAATGTGAGTGCGAGTGCGAGTCTGAATGTGAATGTGAGTGTCAATGTGCCCGACAAACCAGCGTCCCAGAGATCCCGCCTTGGAACGAGCGTGACAAAAGTAACAAATGTGTAACTGTTCCAGCTCCGATGACGTCAGGCATCCTGCGGGCTAGAATATATTCAAGTGGCTGAAACATTTATGTGTTTCATCCTACCAAATTGAATTGCGCCTGCAAAGACCCAGCCAGTCTGCTAATAAATGACCTCTTCCATATTTGGGGATTGAGTCTCTATGAACATAATGGTTTAGCAAACTTGAAAGGCACTCCGAGTATACTTAAAAACTTTTTGTTTAACTAATGATTTATTTACTTCTGAAAATTCCATAAGATCTTCAATGAATTTGTTTTTTACCCAGTGCTTATCCAGTTATTGTAGTTTATTTATTAAACATATTGAGATAATTATAGTAGGTACATTTTTTCTAATTATAAATATTTAATTGTTTAGGTATTTAAAATAAATATTATTATTGGAAGACTCAGTGCCTTAAGTATGCAATACATATAATTATTATTTCTAGTCCAGGATTCGTACAGTCCTTAAGGTTCAAAAGACGTGCCACAGGTTTGTCTTAGGGTTTTATTTTTGTCAGAATAAAATCAACACTTGGAAAAGAGGCAGGTAAAATTCCAGATGCGCAGGTAGCAAAGACAAAATCAGTTAGTGGATTACAAATATTTGAAGCCCAAGCTGAAAACTCGTATTTGTTGAAAAATATGTCTCCAACTGCGATAACCGATTGAAAGTATAGAGAATCCAATAATATCTCATAACTCCCTATTAGCAGTAATGCAAATTGTAGAAAAAAAACGCATTTAGCATTTGGTTCCGCTTTTGTGAGTCACATCCCCAGCGATTCTCAATGGAAAACAATTGCATCTTTATGTTGCTTCCGACCTTATCAGTGTCTTTATGCGGGCGACTTATGAAGCGGGCATTATGATAGTGGCGGAGGACCGCATAGAGGGCACTGCGATAAACCGAGGGACCAACCCGACATTGTCTCCTCAATCCGAGGGTGACCTTTGGCAGCGGCTGAGATATGGCGGCACTGCGAGATAAAATCACTGGGAAAATGGGCAGTTATTTAAGAAAACTTAAGGCCAGAGAATTAAGTAAAAACTAAAACTAAAAGTGTTTAATCAAAACCCTGCAATGTGCAAACTGTGATAAAAGATAACACATAGTTAATTTCAAGCCCCAGAAATAGCCCGAATTTTCTCCCAGTGTGGCGAGCAGAGTGTTTATCTAGCGGATGTTGTTGTGACCTATCTGCCTGCCTGCGCTCTCTCCTCGGTTCCTTCTCGGGTAGCTCTCCAGCCAGCGCTGTCTGCTGCCTGCATTCAGTCCTGTGCCGACAGTGGTTGAGTTCGCACAAGTCAAGTCAAGGAGCGATGAGAACAGCTTGGACCCTCTTTCTGCTGCTGAGTCCAGTCCTGGCGACTGGCCTGCGGGACAATTACTGCGAACGGAACGAGACCGTTCGCACCACGGTGCCCGTGACCAAGCAGCGGACCATTGTGAAGCCCCAATCCAAGTGGAAGATCTGGAAGAAGACCGAGAAAACCACGGAGATCTACGATTCGGAGGAGGTTCAGGTGACCCACCGGCTGGTCAGGGAGTGCTGCCCGGGCTACTTGCAGGTGGACTCGGGCCTGTGCGAGCCCATCTGCAGCCGTGCCTGCCCCGCCCACGCCAGCTGTGCCGCCCCCGATCGCTGTGAGTGTATCACCGGCTACGTCTCGGCCAGGAACCACCAGGATGGAGGCCACTACTGCGAACCCATCTGTCAGGCGCCCTGTCACCCGGGTGCCCAGTGCGTTGCGCCCAACACCTGTGCCTGCCGCGAAGGCTACGCCCAGCTGAAGCCGGACGGGGACGGGGTGAGCGGCGACTGCGTGCCCACCTGCCAGGTGGGAGGGGGTTGTGCCAACGGCAAGTGCGTCGGCGTGGAGCGCTGCTCCTGCAACGCTGGATATCGCTGGGAAAAGGCAGAGGAGCGCTGCGCAGAGGTTAGCGCGGAATCTCTCCCGGAGGAGGACTCGGAGGAGAGCACAGAGGTTCCGAGCACCAGTTCCACGGCGGCCTTCACCGCCCTCGAGTGCCCCGAAGACTTCGTTCTGTTCCAGGGCGACTGCCGGGAGAAGCAGTTCGAGAGCAACGAGGCATCCTGCGTGAAGACCGGCTGTGGGCCACACCAAACCTGCCTGGAGTCGGGCATCTGCAACTGCTCCAGAGGATACATCCCGGAGGAGACCAGCGTGGAGGGTGCCACGCTCAGCTGCCAGCGCACCCTGTTCGACCAAATTCTGGGCTTGAACCAGGCCACCGACGACGAGGACGAGCTGAATCCCTGGACCATCCCCATCATCGGGGTGGCCAGCGGATCCCTATTTGTGCTCCTCATTGTGGGCTTTATCGGCGGGAAGCGGTACCGACGGGAGCGGACAGCGGCTGCCAACAAGGAGATGGAGTGCCAGTATTCCCAGAAAACCATCGACGTGGACGAGTGGGTGCCGTAAGGCGGTCCCATGAGGTGGTTCCCTCTACCTTTGGGCTGTGTTAGATCATCTTGGATTGTTAGTTTTAGGGTCATCTATGAATGTGTTTGAATAAATAATATAAACTTAAATCGTCTTAAAGGGTCTGCTTATGATGTTCAAGGATCTATTTTTGTATTATTTTATATATGTTCTTATCAGACATCTGTGAGATTAATATAATATTAATCTCGCTGAGAAATTTAAACAGTTTATGACTCATTTCACCCCATTAGGTCGCGCTTTCGGCTTGGAGGTCCCTCAGCAGTAATATGCACTCATACCCCGATTACTGTCATGAAAAATTAATTAAGTATCATTCAGGCGACAAACTCGGAGCCGCAGCAAGCGAGATAAATTAGAAATGCTTATGAAATGCTTCAAAATATAATGTTTTATGAAATACATAGAGGAAAGCTAATAAATGTAAATGTGTTCAAAGTAAATGAACTTACATGTTCAATAATAATGCCTACTTCAAATATGGGATAATCATTGGAATATAATAACCTCAGCAAACAGCATTATATCTAGGTACTATGTATAAAGATGGATTTTTAAATACTGATTAAATTATATAAAGCTAACAATTAGTTCTTAAGAGCCATATCAGCTTATGCCTTCATTAAGCGGTTTGTGTTGCCTTTGGATCGTGTAATAAGCTACAAATATATTTACAATGGTTTTATATTGTGGAACATTGTTGTTTTGTATATGATTTGAGAGCTAGCTAAGAACTTTAGGATATTTGGGAAGTTTCTGTTGGATGGGCTTGTTTTCATGGTGATTGGGTTAGGGTTGCTGAGGATTAAAAATTTGTATTTATTTATTTAGACTGGGTAAAATAGCAACTTGTTATTCTATTCATTTATCGAGGTAATGAATGACTGAAGAAAGAGATGGATTCAGTCAACGGACTCAAATCTTAAATTCGAATACTTGCTGACTTTATTTTGAATAGACGAACGCCCTTGTGTGCCTGTATCTGTATCTGTGTTTGTAACCTTCCTGTGCGAGGTGTATCCCGAAGCGGACTATGGATCCTTTGGTCATAATCGCTGCACATTAATACGGGCCTCGCACACAGACTCCCGACTCCGGACTCAGGACACAGGACACCGAGCAGAGCTTTAAGGCAAACACTGAGAGCAGAGCCGGGAACTGAAAACTGAGAGCTGGGAAAGGACACCACAGAGAAAGTGCGGGCAAGGCGAGAGAGGGAAACAGAGTGAGAGAGCAGAGAAAGTGCGTGAGAGCGTATAATGTGGCGTTCCAATTTTATGGGCAAAGGACGAGATGTGGCAAGCGGAAGAAGCAGAGCGGCCAAACCAATAACCATTCTCCTTCTGCAACAATAACAACAGCAGCAGCAGCAACAACAGAGGGAATACTTAAAGCTTCTTTAATTTTTATGTTGTTTTCTCCGCTCTCTGCCAGCAGAGTCTGAGTGTGTCTGTATCCCTCTATCTATGTGTTTGCCTCAGCCATTCTCTTTGATTGCTTTCGCGCACATCTGTGTGTGCGTGTGCGTGTGCGTGTGAGTGTGCGTGTGCGATGGGGTAACCTTTGCTGGGCAACATCCTTGCGTGGGAAGTTGCCCAAGGACATGGCCTGGCTCAACTCAACTTGACTCAACTCGCCGGACTAGCCAGCCTCCGCCTTTCCTTCTGCCCGCTCGAGCGCTCTCCGCATTTTATTTCGTTTTTCGCATAGTTGCTCTTTTGCTGCCAAGTTATTTATTTATTATTTGTTGCTCTGCCAAAGTTGTTTTAGCTCTGGAAATAAGAAGTGCCTACCAACAGTTGGTCCGCAGCCTTGATAAACTAGCTGCCGGAGGGGGCAAGCAGTTCAAAAACTGTAATAAACGAATTTTAAAAATAGCCACCTCAAGTACCTCTCGCTGATGGCTTTTTCCATAGTTTTTAGTCAACCATTTCATGGGTCGTTCACTGGCAGGATTAAAAGACTGTGACACAATTTCGCGACCGAAGGCGTGGCGGAGGAAGTCGGAGCTCAAGCAGCTGGAGATGCTTTTTGTTTAATTTTACCGAAACTGTGCACACAGCAACCATAACCATCCTAATTTCCCGCATCTCCGCATCTACATAGTCCCCTGAGCACTCCGCTCTCTCTAAAACTCTGCAAGACGTTTTCTAATGCCTCAACTTTCTTATCTAAAATGTAAAATGTGTTAACTATAATACATCGATTTTTCTTGGTTTATGATGGTCAAAATTTCTCCACCCTATTCTTGATCAGCATTACAGGCCGAGCTGATCTAGTGGTAAACATTAGCTTATAGTTACCTATCTTGATGAAAGTTTTCTTAATTTGTCGCCTCTTCCTCCCAGAAAAATCATGAAAACCCGTAACTAAGCTTTAAAAGTAAATTTATGTCAACAGCGAATAAAATATGGGAGTAAGATCGGATATTAAACCAAAAAATTTAAACAATAAAGTTTAACTTCTACAAAAACTAGATGTGTGTTGTCAGCATCATTGGGTGTTGCTCAACATGTGCCTAACAACATATTTCCTAGCTTGGATATTGCGAAACATGTTCCTAGAAACATGTATCTTTATTTGTAAGCAATTTTCTGCCTCCTGTCCTGTTTAATTTAATGTTTTTGTATACATTTAAGTTTAATTAGACAAAGTGATTTGGCCATGTCTATTGTCTTTGTTTTAATTTCACCCTGAATCCGATGGGAACAAGGTGTATCACAGCTAGTAACATTTTACTAAAGCTTTCCTATTTGTTTGTAATTTCTATTATATTTGTAAATCAATAGTGTACATAGTAGGTATCAAGAATATTTAAAAATACTCTCTATTTAAATTTAATAATGGTTAGACTTCCAGGGTGAAAAATGTCCTAGGAAGTATGACAAATTTAGTGCTATTCTTGAATGATCATTCTGAAATCACATCTTAACATTGAGAATTCAGCTTACTGCCATAAATTAGTTATTGAAATGATAATAGCATTTTATAGGTGCTTAAAAGTGGCTAAAAAATTTCTAGTTTTCTATATTACTTAAGCTTATGGGACTGCTAGGATTAACTCGGTTCCCTGTTTCATTTTAGCCCGCTATTATTTCGTCTATTTACCCCGTACATTTCAAAATATCGTCTCATTTTATTTCCTTAGCCCTTTGTAATTTCACTTAAACCAGTTACGCGAGAGTGAACCATTTGGATCTGCGCTGGATGGCTGCTAGGGATAAAACTCTTGGAATCGCGTTTATGTTTGCACTTTCTTTTTTTATGGACAGCACCACGCAGAAATAAAGTAGATTCAACAAGCCGGAGCCCTCACTCGACTCCCAGCTCCTCCTGGCGGGCGGTCTGCAAATTATTCAGTGTGTACTTGTTGATGCAGCTCTCGAATAGCACTTTGCCCCCAAAATCCCAGCCCCTTGTCGCTCTGCAGCTTCTGCAATAATGCATTGTCGGAAAGTAGGTCGCTGCAGGTTAGCTCGGATGCAGTTGTTGCAGTGCCCCCGCCCCTGCCGCTGCTGCCGCTGCTGCACGGAAAAACGCAGGCAGCTGCCATCAAATATTAACCACTAGTTGATCCTGTGCAATTTATGTGTAGAGATGTACGCCACGCCCACCTAATTGGGCGGGGAGCGAGTGAAAAGTGTGCGGAGCTCTGCTGAATTTTAGGGCTACACGTAGCAGCCTTATGCTGAAAGGGTCCTTTGGGGGGGCTCCAGCGGGAGCTCGGAGGGGAGCGGCGCGTGGGCGTGGCGAATGCAACTCCAGCTCCCCACTTTTGCCGTCACGCCCAGTTTAACGGCAGCAACAACACTGCTGACCTATTTTTCTCAATGGAACGCAGACTTTGAAATTATTTACAGCCCCAAAGAGCCAGAGAGAGGGACAGCCTGTGCGGTGCAGAGAAAGAGAGGGCGTGAGGGCCGCGGAAAGAGAGGGATGCAGCAGTGCGTGCCATATGTGCAATAATCACGAAACGCAGCTTTTCAGCTTCATCGTCACCCAGCCCGGTTAATTGTCTAATAGAGATGGCAGCCCATTCGGAGACACAATCAATACCATTTAAAGTGGTCAAATTGTGCGAAAATGTATTGTAACTTGTTTATGCGTAGCAGGAATTCAGTTCACGAATTGGTAGAAAGTTGAGTTCTGCTGTGTTTATGTTAGGTTTAATTTAATTCAGGAATTCAGAATTGAGAACAGTGCGATCGCACGGAAGATGACTATTACTGTGCTTAAGCAAGGCTTAATTGCCATTTATGGACATATAGTTTATTGTACGAAATCCTTTACAGACATTTACTATGTCTAAGCGAAGCATAGTTCATAAATACAGTTCACGAATTGGTGAGAATAGTGCGGGCATAAACAGCATTTTATGTAATTGCTAACACTAGAAAGTTGAGTTTTAAAGGACTTTTGCTAGTTTAATTGTCGAATTGAAAACTCATTCGATGACATTGAATTATCTATAGTGGTCAAAGTGAGGGAAAAATTATTGTAATTGTAATTGGTTTTTGCGAAGTTCATGTATTCATAGAATAAATTGGTTTTAAAAGTGAGGTTATAAATTGTTATTGTTGAGTGTTACGGTGCTTATGGGAAGTTTAATTAAAGAATTGAAATTGCAGGCCTTTCGGGAACACGATTAATACTATTAATAGTTTTCAAATTATTCGAAAATCTTTAACGATACACATATCTTAACTATGTTTATGCGAAGCGTAATTCATGAATTCAGTTTTCGAATCGGCGTAAAAAGTGAGGGCATAAACCGCACTTCAATAAATCGTTAACTTTAAGTATTAATGTGTTATTTTTAATTCGATGTTTAATTTTTTGTTTGTTAACACAATAAATACTATAAACAATACTTAAGTCTCTAACGACTTTTAGTGTGTTTGCGATCAATCAATTTAAATACATTGAAAGGTGAGAGTTGCATTTATAATATAAATTGCATACTCTAATGTAAAATCTGTTTAAATTTATTAAGACCCATGCGAATAATAAGAATTTTCTTGTTCGCTAATAAGAAAATAGTGTAGTAATTTCTATTAATTTCAACGCGTGAACTCAGTTCTGTCTCATTTTGATTTCACGTATTCAAACACTCACAAAATTCATGGCAGGCATTGCCAAGCTGCCGCAAGGCCTCATTTCTTGTGGATGCCGCAATTAGAGGAAGCAGCGCCAGCACTCGCTCCTCTAATGCACATCCTGAAGTACGTTAATAAGTCGCGCATTGCAGAGCTGCGAACTTCCAAAGGGAAATTCTCATAAACTGAACGGCACTATATGTATATTTGCGAGCGGAGCGTCGTCTGACTTTCATGAACTGGAGCCCACGCCTACATAAATTTTGTATTTGTTTGTGCACTCGTACTTTATGCTAAAATATTTCTGCGCTCGTGGCTGACCTAAAAAATCGTTAAATGTTTGAAAAAGCCGTTTTTACCCAGCTCCGCTGCTTTTCCTTGCCGCACTCCGCAATTTTCTTTCGCTTTCCCTGTATTTTATTTTAGTTTTGCCTTTCAGAAAGCAAAGTGCCCAGTCCGCAAAGCATTTAAGTTAATGCACATGGAATCACTTACACCGCGGCCTGTGTGTGTGCTATATAGAGTTTAGATGCGTGCGACTATATATACTATATATACAGAAAGTCGGTGTGTATTCTGGTGTTCTGGAAAATGCGGTTGATAGTTGCCGAGAGAGAGGGGTTGGTGGGGGCTGAAGGGGGGGCGGACAAAGAAGTGGCTTGACTCGAGACCCGAAACTTTTTTGGCTTGCTTTAACTTTATAGTGCAGTAGAAATAATGAAGCATTTGATTTGATAAAAACCTAAAGTTTCTTTGAAAAAATAAACTCCATAGTGAACCACTATATTTACCAAAACAAAATACATACATTTTTAATTCATATTTAAATATTGTGGCAAGAATTGTATAAGTTGCTCTAATATCTGTATATGTATGTACCACACCTTTAAAAGATTTCTAAAGGGATGTCTTTAACTACAAACTATTTTCCTGTCACAGTATCTTTATAGAAATATAGATAATGTATTTAGGTTTTGGAAACAACATTTTGAATCTGAAAGGGAAACTCCTTAGTTGACTTCTAGAGTTACCTAAATATAATATCTAATTTCATATATGTACATATTTTAATATTGTGGCAAGACTTGAAGTAGTTGCTATAATATTTGTTAATAAAAATATACCATATCTTTAAGAGGGTTCGAAAAGGATCACGTGAACTAAAAACTATTTTCTTGTCACTTTATAAACAAACATACTCTAATGTTCTAATGATAATTTTATAACTCTTGAAATCTTCAGTTTAAAATTACTCTCATGAGCCATTATCCTTATACCAAGTTGATTGAATTTTGTAGCGTTCCACCCTAATATAACTATTTGTTAATGGCCTGGTTAACACCTGACATAAAACTCGAAGGAAGCCCGTGCTCCCCTGCCATCCCCCTCGGCCGCTTCGTTTTTGACACTCTGCCTTAACTATATAGTCATAACAAGATAAATATCCCAGCTGCTGAAAAGAAGGTTAACGAGTTGCCATATATAAAGTTCCACAGCCATATTTTGTGGCGTATTTCCCAAGCCCCAGGACTTGGCCAACAGGCCGTCGCCTTCTGGGCGGAATGGGCTGACTTGGCCAACAGCTGCGCTGCGAATAACTCAACTGCGGTGCGTCCGCGGCGAAGTTTCTGATTCTGGGGCCATGTAAATGCTTCCTTCGAAGCGGGTGCCAAATAGGTGGCAAGGCGGCGTCTGCTGCCCCGCCTGGCGCAGATCCCTCGTAGCCTGGCTGCTTATTGGGGCAAAAATTAATTGAAAATGTTGGTCAATTACCTCGCGGGCAGCTCTCGGCGACAGCACGCAACCTGCCTTGGCCCGCCTGCAGATGATAATCATCGCCAAGGAGCAACACGGCAGGAATTAGTATCACTTACTTGCTGCCTCGTGCAGTGAGCACAGCTGCATATCTCAAGCGCCGCATTACTAATCGGTGTTAATGCTTGTCAGGCTTTTGAAAACAAATGAATATTCTTAGATCTGAGACCTGGACAAAGGAGATAATTTAAAATGCATTTTAGCAGAGCTCGGATGGTTTGAATAATAAATGCTGTTTTATATTTGAATATATATGATTATGCAGCTGAGGACGAGCAAAATCTTGGGTATTATCTGGATATAAAACTGTGTGTCTGCATAAATTTATTTAAGCGAAGCTTAAAAAATAGTATTGTTTACATAGAACAGGATTAAAAATCAGAAAAATTTAAGTACATTAAAATAAAATATTAAGACAATTTACTGCTGTATCTAGTCAAAAAAGAGCGTAAATGTGACACAAAAACTGCTCAATTTAATAAACTTGTAGAATGCTCAAGTTTAATATTGACGGAAAATAAATATTCTGAGAGGATTTATTTTTTGTATTATGTTGTCTGAGAGTCGCGCCTAAATTCGAGAGATCCAGTAAGAAGATGGGTGTATTTGTTCTCTATAAGTTTTTTATTGATAAAATTATATTTCTTTGATATTTTATGGTTGATATATTAAAAGGGAATTTTGTTCTACAAAACTTGTATTGGATGAAAACTAAATATATCTAAACTTACCAAAAAATTCATTAAATTTATAATTTTTTTACTAATATAATACAATATATGGTAATACAATATATACAAGTTTTCAAAATAAGTTTAAAAATCCCAAAATTTCTTATTTTGTATCCTTTCCCCAAAATGTAATATTTTTGAAAACACTATTCCTTTATTCAAAAATAAACCCTTTGTTAGTGATATATTTCTGCGACAAATAAGCGGCAGCGGTGGCGTATCAAAATTCTTTGGCAGCAAATCAACAAAGTGTAATTACAATGGCCACAAAATCAAGTCGGTAAGGATGTCCTGCTCCTGCTCCTGCTCCTCCCCCTTCCCCTCTTCAGCTTTTTCCGCATTCTGAACGCCGACAGACAGACATTATTGCATTACCAGCATTAATAACATGCAATATTCAGGCGCTATCTCCGGCATTCTATCTTAATGCATTTTGCCGCTCACAACTGGCACGGCAGTGGAAATCGTAACGAAATTGCGTGCAGTTGTGCTCGGCTTTCCCTGTCTCCTTGGGTTCCTAGTCCCACTCCATGCCATTGTATATACATATAAATATATCTGTCGATTTTTCCTATTTTTCTGCCAGCACGGGTCTGACATTAAAATGTCTATGCGTGCCCCAAAGACGGCAACAACATTTGGGAGGGCCCAAGGAGGTGGAACTTTCAGCAGCATCCAGGGCTAAAATTTTAGCAAAAACGAGCTTTCACGCACGCACTTTCTCCACTCTTCACTCTCCACTCCGAGAGAGAGAGCCTGGTCGAAGAGAGAGTCGGGCTCTCTTCGCTGCGTGGGCGTTGGGCGGTGGGGGTGCCGTGGAGCAGAATAGAACAGCAACGCTTAATTTGATTTTTCAACCAAGGCACCCTGTATACGCTCTTTAAGTGTTTGTTTATGCGTGGAAAAGTGGGACAGGGGCACGGGACGCACAGGGGGCCAGGAGCCACCGGCGGTGCTTGGAAAGTGGTGAAGAAGGGAGAGAAAGCCAGCAGCCAGCTCATCTGCCTAATAAAATTCATTTAAAAAAGCCAAGGCAACGCTGGGGCTCCAATGTTGCCATTGCCGTTGCCGTTGCCATTGCCGTTCCTGCTCTGTTGTGACATTAATTTTTACTTAATTTATTTTTGCGCCGTCGCAAAGCAGCGTCTTTAGCCCCCTCCCAGCCCCTCCCACACTCACTCAGCCACCGCCACTGCCCGCAGTTCGGTTTTCGCTTTTGCGTTCGTTTTTCGTTACCAACATACCTCCGTGTACATACAGATTTATATAGATTTATGTGTACATATATATATATATATATTTATTTAGCAGCATTCACCACCAACACTCCCCCTCTCCACCACCAGCTTCCAGCTCATTTGCCGCTTCGACGACAAAATTTCAGTTTTCAGTACGCTAATGTGCAGTGGGATAGGAACCGTTGGCCGTTTGGTCTGGGGGAGGGGGCGTATTGGGGTACTGGAAGGGGGTCCGGTTTGTGTTTGTGTGTGTGTGCCTCGAGTGGCGCTGAGGGTGTGTTGGTGAGCGGTGCCAGCTCAATGGAAATATGGGTCAAGTTGCTGCCGTCTACGCTAAAAATTAAGTTGGCATGCCAGAGCTGCAGTCGACGTCGCAGTCGCCGTCATCCGTTTGGCAATAATTGCCATAGCACATTTAGGGTTAATCCCATATATACAAACATACATATATTGGATTGGCCGGGCCCCCGCCACCCACCTACCATTCCTCCTTCCGCAGTAACCACGCTTACCAAGTTAATCGCCCCGAAAACGATTCTTATTTATTGATGCAGCTCACTGGAATGTATCCTGAACGATGTGTAATAATGTGTACATGGGAGTGAGTGAGGGTGTGTGTGTGTGCTTATTTATTGCAGTTTAAGATCATTGTTAATTTTGTTTGGACAATTTCGGAATATATATTGGTAATATATTGATATTTTCGGGTAAAAACTAGCGCGAATTGATGAAAGGGAATTAAATATGAGGAATTTAATTCGATTTTAGTTTATAACGAGAATTATGGAATTATTTTGCTTATTTAGCCCTCATTATTCTTATATTTCTTATGTTTATTTCTGTAATTTTAATATAAGACGTATAATCAGATTCTTAGCATACTTTTTAACACATTTTCTATGGATTAGAAAGACAAGATTGCCTTAAATATGTTATTAAAATTGTTGGGAAAAGTTCTTTTATAAACTACAGGCAGCGATTGATATAATATAGATAGTGGATAGAAAATAGATACATGATAAGCAGGACTTGTGGAAGCCACAGATTCAAGTTGTAATGTATTAAATAAAAATGTAGTTGCATTTCTTCCACTTTATAATAAACAAATAAATAGACCGCACATTAAATGACTTTACTTTGAAGCCAAAGAAAAATATATATATAGACACTTCCATAATATAGGCACATCTTTACCCATATCTGAGCTCTCTTTTCCTCCCAACACGTATAAAAAGGAGGGAAATCCTTCTGTTGTTGTGCTAATGCCATTGTATCGACTATTAGGGATTGTTTTAGTCATATTTTATGTGATTCCGGCTTCGGCCAACGCCATTTGGACCTGCAGCAACACTAATTTGGTAAATCACGTTCCGGCCAAGTGTTGGCCCTGCGAAAGGGGATGGAAAAATGGCGTTCATGGGCCCAGTGTGTATCTACGAAAATCGGACTGTTGGCCATAATGGGCATGTAATTTATTTTTGGTCCTGGACATTCTATATTTGGTCTTATGGGCCATGTTAAATGCCAAGCTGTGCCGTTGTTAACGCAGCCCTCACTGGCCGGTGGGGAGTGGGCGGAGCCGCACCTTTTGTTGCTCTCTTCTTTTATTTTATTGTTAAAAAATTGCTTACTTTATGGTATTTCGTTCGCCTTTCCATGCTCTCCAGCTCCTGTGGCTCGGCCCGGGTTGGTCAGCAAAGTTTGGTTTTTACGATTTTTAGTTTCGCCCGAGATGCGTTGGTGCGTTGAAAGGGTTCGTAATGCGTGGTGTCTTTGGGGTCGGGTTCATATGGTCTGGCCCATTAAACTAGCTATATTTTTTGCTCATAAGCAGACGCTGAAACTGCATAGTTTATGTTTCGTACTTGGCTGGCATGGGGATGTTGGGTCGCTCAATGGGTTGTAAGCATATGGGTTCCGGGATGGGCCTTCTTCGGTGTTATCTATTTGATGGAAAAGGGCTGGGCTTGGAACCGAGAAGTAAGATTACTCAGTGCTTTATAGGAACAAAATATAAGTTGTTGAGCTGCATGTATTCTTTACTACGAGAGATAACCGCAGTTGCATAGCTTACTTGTGCTTTATCATTGTGGAGAGAGTTCCGCACAGGATATTTAGGTCCTCTCCTGCATCTTCCGCTCTCCTCTACCATTTCGATTCCGATTCCGATTTAATTTCCCCCTAAACGATGGAAAAGAAAACTTAAAGTGATGAATCGCATTTGCAGTCGTACCGTCCAAGTCCGAGTCTGTTGAACTTTGGCTGCGGCGAATGGCAATGCTGGTGTTTTCCAGCTGCTATGATAATGGCAGCTCCATCTCCGCTCCAGGCCTGCCCGACTTCGACTCGGAATGTACGAGTAAGTGCATATAATTTATTTTCTGAACGGCGGGCAGAGGAAATACTTTACGTTCGGGGCGGACAGCCTCGTTCTGGGCGTGGCTGGGGTCCTTTACATATGCCATTGTATCTCCCGACAAGCTTGTGAATATTTCTGGTCGGCGATGCCGATGCCGATGTCGATGGGCTGCTTGTCTGGGCGCAGTTTGTTTGTTCGTTTGTTGCCCGCCTGCTTGTTTGCTGGCCATGTTCGTGGCACTGCCGCCGCTTTTACGGCCATTGTTGTTTGCATATTTGTATTTAAAAACGGGCAAACACTTTTAACCAAACACATGTAGAGCGGTGTCTCTCTGTCGCTTTCAATGTGTCGCCTGTCGACAAATATAACCGAACATAAATCATCCGTAGCAGTCGCATAAATAATAAATACACACCCCGGTGTATGAAGCTGTGTGTTGGCTTTAATGGGTGTCTGTCGTACGTAGGTTCTAAATTTATAAGGTTTTTGATTTTCATCATTTAAGGGTTGTAAAAGTGATGGTATAAAGAGCTTTTATATTTAGAACTTGAAAGAATTGAATCATTTTGAACTAACTAAGCACTTTATAATAACAAGATGAGTAACGCCATACTGCTTTCTGGCAGTTTGTCTAGGTTCGGTATTGTGTAGACACTATTCTTCTTGTTATTGTTAGGTCTTTTGTAAAAATACATTCCTTTGCTATAAAAATAATAGTAAGCAGTCAGCTTTAACGTCTTACAACTCCTTAAATGCGGAATACAATAAACTCGCGAAAATCCTGAACCAAAGAATAAATACAAAAACTTGGCAATCGTTCGCCTCCTCGGCTAAAATGGACACTAAATTCCCGTCACATGCAAAGAGAACAACTTGAGAACTCTCCCCTCGTCCCTCCGAAAATTCGTGCAGTTTGTCATCAACTTTTCGCGGTTTGCTGAAAAAGGAAAAACAGATAAATACAGCTGAAAATCCACTTGTACAAATATTAATTTTCCAGCAGTGCGAAAACTGTCGTCAGAGCTCGCTGGCTCTAAAACAACAAGGCCGACATCGGCCAGCAGGGGAGGGGGAGGGGAGTCTGGCCGGAACATGGCTAAGAACATTTCGGCTCATAATTCTTTTCCCAGCCGCAAAATAAAAACTGGCCGGAGAAAAAACAATTTCTCTGGCGAGGCGAATTCATAATTCATTGAGCCAGAGGGGCGAGTGGCAAGTGGCGGCCGCACCAAGGGTTGGCTATCATTTACACCATGCACTTCGCCCATTTCCATCTCTAGCCGGGCTCGGCCGGGCCCATGCAAAACCCATTTTTTGCTCTGTGCGCTGAAAATTAATTTGCTCACGCGCCAAACGGAAAAACTGCCCCGAAAAGTCTCTCGAGTCCGAAAAAATGGTTTCATCTGCAATGCGACGCAAACAGTTGCCACTCCGCCCCGACCATTCCACTCGCTTCCCCTCCATTGGCCAGGACTCGTGTCTGAGCTGGTCGTTCATTTTATGCGACGGCCATCGCATAAATTGTACAAAATTTCATACATCAATATGGCCGGGCCGGGCGAGAAAATGGAGCTGTGCCACTTCGGCTGATTAGGCGGACCGCAAGACCGCAGCTCCTCGAATATTTCACGGCGCTTGCAATAAAAGCGATACCTATGCAGTTCGGCCACGCGGCGTATGCGCAATATTTGCCACTGGGCAGGTGGCCAAGAAATAAAGTGCCTGGCGTTTTCCGGGGCCCCGACTAAATATTTGAGTGGCGTCGTTGTTGTCGCGCCCGAGCCAAGTGACCCATAAAATGTCACCTCAGCTTGCCGCCACCAACTGTTGCAAGGCAGACCCCCGCCGGCAGCTGTTCCCCGTCCTGAGCGTCATCGCTTTATGGACACCATTTGGTAGTCTCCTTCCTTCCTCCGGAAAGGACAGGTTCAATTGCAGCTCAAATTCTGTATTTCCAGTTCCCCGCGGAATATTTTTGAGAGGAGGTTTTGTGCAGCGCTCACTTTTGGGCTGCCAACTATTTCTGTGGCCTGCCAGCTAGGACTCTGTGACGGGTATTTCACTTATTTTTATTTGGTTGGGCTTTATGATATTATCAAGTCCTTGTTTTAGATGGAAGGAAAATCTTTTTACTGCATTTCAGAGCTGGAAGTTGGTTCACTTCTTGGCAGTACTTCCATTGCTTTCAATTCAAATTCCACTGATGAGTGAGAGAGGAAAACAAGCTGGGATAGAGCTGGGCTAAGAGGATGCAGGACTCTTTGTTGACGTTTCTGTTCTATGCATACATTGTTTCCCCCTTCGGGCAGCCAAGAGATTCGAAAGCTGTCAAAAAAACGGTCGCCGTTTGAAGGGAAAAAATCCAATTGACATTCGGGCTCCGTTCACTCCATTTGTGCCCGAGGTCTCCGACAAAGTAATTGCGTCCTGCCAGTTTGATTGTCCTTTCCTTATGCAAAACTTTCGGATGCAAACGGTTCAGAGGGCAACAACTTGCGGCATAAATATGCATAAGCCCCATCCAGCTCTGATCTGCCGGAGTCCTGCCCAACAGGACATGCCGTAAATGCACCGCACACGTCCATCAAAGTCAGGAGTAAGTTCTGCTGAGGGCTCCCGATGCGGCATTTGAATTTGCATCCTGCAGCTGCTGCAATTCCTGCTCGGCCACTTGCCCGGATCCTTGGTCGCTTGTGTGCTTATCGTTTTGCATACGCATTATTTATTAAGGCGGTCTCTGCGGCTCGCCAGGAGTCCGGCGGGGGCACAGGACTCGTTGTTGGCATTAAGTAGGCCTCTTGGCCATCCTGGAGTTTGGGCTTGAGGAGCTGCAGCCACATCCTGACCCGGTTGGCAGCTGCACGAGTTCCGAAGAGTGATTAGCATGCAGCGGGCACTGTGTCTATTGTTTAAGCAAAACTAATTAGTTTGAGTAATTGAAACTCAAGCTGGGGCCACTGCTCGGGGGACTGTCCTTGCTGCCATTGAAGCTCACATATCCTGGTTGCCTTTGTGGTCAGCTGCAGTTTCGTAAACGTCGAATTGAATTCCTCCTGATGACTGCCTGGGGCCTAATGGAAAAAGCAAGGGGACTGAGGGACCGATGTCTCTGGATGCAGATAAATTGAAATGGCAAATGCCTCAGGGTTAATTACAAGCGAAAGGTCAAAATCAAACGATAATGTAACTTAAGATTGCACTGCTAATGAAGATTGGGATCCGAACAATACACTTGAATGAGTGATTGAATCGTTGTTCTGTACATCCAGATTAGAATAGATAAAATAAGACTTAAGCACCTGAATCACGAACAAATACATTTATATGGCTTTCTCTAATTCTGCCCCATCTTTCTCTCTTTGCAGCCTACTCTTTTGAGCACAACACATAAGGAAACGACGAGTACATCAATAGAAACATAATGCTACAAAGCACTGCCATATACAACTGCAACTGATTGCATAGTGAGATCTAACAATTGAATAGCTCCGCATTTTTACAAATCCAAACGAAGATATAGGGTAATAATAGGGCAACTACTGGAGGGGAGAACTTTACACAATCGGAGACCAAGCACAAACGAGAGAAAGCAAAACAGGAACTGTAAAGCAAATTAAGGATTCGTATTTAGAGAGCATACAATAGAGCAGCGAAGGCTGCCGTTCTTGCCAAAATTCATAAAGCAAGCTCAGAAACGAGGAAGGGAAGCTGAAGTGTAAACTTTTATTGTAGGAAATCGCATAAACAGAATAGAAACACGCTCCTCGGGTTGTAAAGAAAACAAGAAGACAAAGGAAAGCATAATAATGTTGCAAACAATAAAACATATACTAGCCATATTAATATAAAACGAAAGCGTTGAAAGGCGGCGAAAATTTCATAGGATTAGGCAGTATTAAGGGCATCCCAGGTGGCCACAACAAAAGGGAACCACACCCATTCCCAGGAGGACGATGTAAACTGCAGCTGCTGGATAAGGCCGAAGAACCGAGGGACCTAGGAGCCGAGGCCCGCACCAGAACCCGCACCCAAAACCCGAACCCGAAACGAACATAAATTATTATAATCTAGGAGAAGGCAGAGAACATATCCGCTGGCAACAACAAACACCGAAATAGACTATGAAAAATGCACAACTGAAACTGACTGAAGTTGACGATGATGAGCTGTGGCTGCCAGTAAGATTAGCTCACGGTGGCAGCAGCACCAGCAGCAGCGACAGGAAAGACAGCCAGGACAGCAAGGACAGCAAAGACAGCAGGAGGAGCAACCAGCCACTTAGACAACTGAAACCAAGGAGCTTAAGTACAAAACACCAGGACAACAGAGCACACCAGGCACAGGGGCCGCCAGCGACTGACCAGCATGTAGCCTGCCACGCGCGCAGCAATGACCAGCGGCAGCACCAGCTAGATAGCAGCAGCAGCAGCAGCAGCAACATGTTGTCGCCGCAGACAGCAGCATCAGTTGCAGTTGCAGCAACTCAAAAACCAACAAACATAAGACTGTGTGCACGCAAGCGAAACAGATTGCGGCGACGACGCAAAAGAAAACCAGGCACAGCAGGCGAGGCAGCCGCATCGGCGACCACTAGCAATAGCAGCAGCAACAGCAACAGCAACAGCAACAGCAGCAGTACCAGAAACAGCAACAGCAACAGCAGCAATCTGCTTCCCACAGCCACCTACATGCAATGTCGCACCAGCGATGACAGCACCAGCAATCTGAGATCGAAGCACGACCCATCGCCTGGCCTGCTGCAGGTGTGGCAGGTGTTGCACGTGCTGCAGGTGGCCCTGGTGGCCCTGCGGCGCCTCAGAGGGTGCGTTCTGAGCACCGCCGCCATCGTTTGCCACCTGGGCAGGAGGAGTAGAGGCGCTCAGAGCAGCGGCAGCACGCAAATAATTAACGGACTTAGTAAACACTCATGGATATTTTTATTGATATATTTGAATTTATCTGCTAAAGGTGAGTGCCATCAAAGTAACCCTTGCTTCCCCCTCAGTTTATCTCGAGTGGCAGCGACACTTGCGAGCAACAGTTGCCGCATCGCAGCTGCTGCACAATGCACACCGGCAAGAGCAACATATTGTCACTTTGACACACAGAAAGCCACTCGGCAATGGGAAGCATTGCAGGCCCGGGCTGATGTCATTGTTGTTTGTTAGTTGTGACGTTTACGACAGCCAAGTGAGGCGGCAACAGCCCCAGCCTTGCCACTTGAAGGCGTCTGCGCCTAAGGATATTTTCTTTCTTTCTTTCTTTTTGCGTCGCCCCCACTTCACGAGTCCTTAGTCCTTGTTCGTGGCTGAGGCAGTGGAGGTGCTTGAAAGGTCGTAAGGGCATAAACGTCGTTGGATCAGATCAAGCTGAGTGGGGCCCAGGCCCAGTGAGAGACGGGCCCTGTGATTAAGATTGTTGAGAACAAAATGGCTTTTTCCAATACTACATATGCGTATTCATATTCCCAGAGACGCCTCCTGGCCAAGCCACTGGTTAATTTAATCAAATTGCCAGCCCTTGTTGACCCACATTTGCCGGCACAAAAACTATTTTCCAAAACTAAGCAAAGTCATGTCGAACAATGTGTGGCTGCTGCCGCTCGGAAAAGTTGCAATGCCATAAATACTTTCACAAGCATTTGCTGCACAACAATTTCCCATCTCTTGTTGCTCCTCGCTGCAAGTGGTTGTGGCAAAGCCCTTTGGCTCGGAAAATCTTTTTAATGGTATTTTTTCCCGCCCCTAGACCCCCGCCCCACGCCTCTGTGTTGCACTTAAAGCTTAAAAATTCTTTGTCACGGCAACAATATTTTCAACGAGACAAGGACCAAGTTTGGCCAGCAGCTCAAATGCCAGCCATTCTATTAGCAGTCGGAAAAAGCCACCTGAAGACGCCGTGGGGGAGCGTGCACCTCCGCCACTTACACATATTGGGGTTATTAATGGCTGCCCATATGAGGCAGCACAAGAAGCCCAGAATTCAAAGTGTTGCCAATGTTTCAGGTTGGCGCAGGCCAAGTCGCGTGTCGCTGTTGGCGTGCCAAGCTATGGAAGCGTAAATAAGTACACACTTTGAACAGTGGGGCCAGGCAGGGAGCACTTTTATAAATTCAGTTTATTAACTTGAGTTATTAGTCTATGTCGAATCTTATTTTAAGTCGCTTGAAACAAGTTATTTGTAAAATAACAAAGGAATATTTGCCCGAAAAATAAACTAACAGTTACCAAAAGTTAGGACTCAAGATGAGAGTTAACACTTGACTTGGATCAGCGTACAAAAATATGAAGTTAAAGAGACCAAGAAAACTATACTTATACTACATCAAGACTTTACTAGATGGATTAACCTCAGAATATTTAAAAGCCAGCATGTCCCAGAACTTAGACTTGCAATGTATATCTTAAGATCAAAATTATATAAAGAAAAGCAGTTTGAATCAACCAATTCAATGAAAATCTACTTTAAAACTATACCTGCAACTAAGTTTTTCTCAGTTAGCTTGTTTAATTTAAGGGCAAACCCACATCGAACCACTGTTCTTACGTGATCATAAATTCGAGCGTTGGCATACGTTGGCCCAATGTCTTTGTGTTTGCAGTCGAAGTGTTCACTCCCTCCGCCCCTCCTCCCTCGGCTGTCTGTCGCTTTGGCTTTGGGTTCATGTTTCATGCAACACCGACGGCAGCAGCAGCAGCAGCAGATTCGACAACAATTGCCGCCTGTCCACATGCGTGTGCATGTTTATGATTTTATGGCAGCACTTCCGTTTCCGCCGTGGCCATATTGTACTGCTGCCCGCCGCACTGCTCCCCCTGTGCGCCCAGCTGCCATCACTAATCAGATTTAAACTTTGCACTACGTTGCCAGCGTTGCGACTTGGGGTCTGTGTGTAACTGTTACAGCTCTTCAGTGCTGCCAACATGGGCTTAAAAAGCAGGACAAGATGTGAAAATGTATTAAGTATATATGTAATATGTAAAATATTAACCTTCTATTGATATGAATAAGTGAATATTCTCACTCATAAAGAGTTACATATATTAATTTGACAGACGATCTACTCATTACTTAACTTAAGGTGCTCCTAAAAATAAATAAATAAATACCAATAGGTTTTACTATAGTGGATGTCTAGCTTTTTTATTCAGTTAAACATTTAAAAATAAAAGATAGATATTCCCAGAAAGACAACACTGCTGGTACTGGCACTGACTTCACGATTGTGCCGACTCTGCGCTTGCCCTATGACATCGTTCATACGCCCCGTTGCCCAGCCAAGTGCCCGTTCCACTTGTCCGTAGTCATCTTCTGTAAGTATGACATTTATTGCCACGGAAAGGCTTTTGGCAGGCAGCAAGACTTTAAGATTTCCCCTTCATAAGCTTTTTTGATTTGTTAAAGAAAGGGTCTTTTAGCAGGGGTTTATATTTTACTCAAATGGGAATCAGGGAAAATGTTTGGGCATAAAATAAATTCAGTATTGTAACCTAAGGTTTTTATTTCAACAACCAAATCAACATTTCTTACACAAACTCTCAAGCAATTGGGATGTTACCCGTTTTCGTATTTTTAAAGAAAGTTATAAGAGTTAATTTAGAATAAAATTATGCCAATTATAGCTTCGATCCTATATAGCAGTGTGGCTTTAGCTCCTACCCCATCTCACAGTGTCATTTATTATTCCCGAATTTTTGGGAAATGTCAACTCCTCTGGGCTCTAAATATCCACCCTTGCATGCACAGGCCTGTCGGTTGAAATTCGATAAATGTCACTGGAATCCTTCCATCATTAGCTAAAGGCTTCTACAAGAAAGAAAAACACAATGTCATGCCTGCCATTTGCATTATGGAACTCATCCAAGCCCAGATGCTCGCACACATGGGGCTGAGACGGATGATGGGCCCATCAGCCAAACACAAATAATCCCCGGCCCATCACCACGCCGAGGAGTGTTTTACAAAGGACCTGACCTGCTGGAGTAGCTGAGGGCTCACAAATGTGGGCTGGACTAAAATCAATCATCAAATGTGATGGCATTCATAATTTTCAATAGTGGACACAAGGCACTTTGATTGATCGCCTTGTCATGGTGTCCCCAGGAATAACAGAATCCTAAGCACTGAGAATAATTTTTATGAGCAGCTAACTAAAAATTATCTAAAGAAAATCCTAAGTAAAATATAAAACTGAGATATATTAACCGATTGCTACGAGTGCTGTGAATAAACCCAATGCCTAGTTTTGGAGGTACTACCTATGTTTTTCCAGTGCTTTTCCCCAACCCCAGTTCGTCTTTGTCGATAGCTGTCTATCGATTTGTTTCCATTTTTAAGCCTGCCGTCTCAGGTTACTCCAGCCTCCCCTTTTCGGGCCCGAAAAGGGAAAAAGGAAACAAGAAGTCATAAGCAATTAAATGTTTGCCCAGCCCCAAGCCCCATCCAATTAGAGGCAGCTGAATGTGTGTGTGTGTGTGTGCTTGGGATGAAGGAGGAGCCTCGGAGGGGCGCGTTAGCGTTGGAATTTTTATTGCATAAATTAAGCTTTGAATGGTTAAGCGTCACCTTGGCGCTATTAAAATGCCTGCTTCTGGGCACTCTTGTTTCCCTATTTCACCCCTCGCTCCTCCGCTCTCCGTGCTCTCTATTGGCCGCCCAGGACCCGCGGTTCCGAGTAGACAGCCATTAAGATTCATCACTTTGGTCCCTTTCGCGATTCCTGCAAAGGGCGCCCTCACCCTTTCTGTATTGGTTGTGAGAGCCTAAGTGGTTTAGCGGCGCGACAGTTCTGCTTTTCGCTTCAGTTTCTACTCTAATCTCTGGTAATGGCTTCCACTTAAACATGCCTTCAGTACCCCTTCAATATTATGAGGCACAGAAAAGAACTCAAGATTTCATACTATAAAGCTATGTGAGGCATAAGGCTATTCGAACCCGAATATAAAATATTTAATAAAATCCATGCACTTGAAATATCTCCATTACATTTTCTTTACAATTATCATCTTGTGAAGCACTTCGAGTGCCACCAGCGATTAGTGCTGGCTAAATTAAGTTCGTGCAGGGCATTCATTTGGCCCGAAAACCGATTTAAAGAGACCTATGTATGTACACTTTTTCGGTCATATTTTGGTTGCCCCTCGAGAGCGTTGGCCAATTTGCTCTCGTTATTATTGCTGTTGTTGCGGCGTGTGTTTCGGCAGGCAGCTGCATTTTCTAACCAATTTTGCTTGCTTTTTATTTTGCACATTAAATTGGCTCGCTCTACTGCGGTTCCCCGCAGTCCCTCCGCGGTCCCCTCGGTCGCTAGATGCCAACCCATCGCCAGCTGTTGCCGCCTTCCTCCGTCTGGCCAGCAGCGTGGCTTGGCTTTGTGAAATAGCAATTACTTTTTCATGCTCCACTGCAATAAAATTGCAATTTTATGCGGCCTGCCGAAGGACAATAACAACAACAACGGCAGCAGCAACAACGGCAGCACAACAAAAACAGGGAAATAACGAAACGGAAGTGCAGCCATTGAAAAGGCATTTCGAAATGGCCGCAGCCTGTAGGAGGAAGTGTGCAGGGGGAAGGGCTGGGGACTCGGCTAAAGTTTAAGATGAGTCGACTATCCGAAAAGCCGAAAAAAGTCACGAAAACCGAGAGCTAATGACTTTTGATGTATGTAAGTATGTATGTGCCAGTCGTTAGGGAACTTTTAAGGAAGAGGACCTCATTAAACTCATTTTTTTAGGAATAAATTGTTTTTAAATGGCTCTACATATTTTTTTTTTTAATTTATCAATGATATATTGAGTTTGAATTTAATAAGGATAATAAATTATAATATAAAGATTGGCTAATGTTTTTAGATAATTTTCAACTCTCACTTGTAGTAATTGCCTTTGAAATTCATAACGTTAATTAACTAAACTTTCTGCACACTGAAAAATGCATTGTTTATAGCAATAAAATGTTTGACTTTCTGCAAAAAGAGAATACCAAGAATAAATGTTCAAGTACTTCAAACGATCTGAAATTACTAAAAGTTCCCTTTCTGTACAATTTTCTATAAACTAGTGCCTCTTTTGAGTTAACTTCAACTTCATGCGGAACTTTTCTGGCCAGATTTCTCATTTTATTCCTGCATTTTTTGTAGTACTTACATTCTTTGTTTGCGATGGTTAGACAACAGGAGTAAATAGAAACAAAAGTCCCGTCTCGGGATGGCGTAGTCAAAAGTCGGCAAAAGTCGCCTTTGTGTCCAGTCACAATGGCCGCCCGATACTCAGGATCTCTGGCAGGCTCTCATATTTGTTTTATTATCACATTCATTTTGACACTTCATCAGACGTTGGCCTCTTTTTTTACCCTGCTGTTTTTGTCCTTTTCCGAGGCTCTGTTGCTTTGTGCCACCCCTCGCAGCAGCCTCGCTGGTGTCAATGCTTTGCCTTAAAGGCCTAACTAGTGCCCCGCCCACCCAGCGCCACAGCCACAGCCGGAATCCCCCACAGCCCCAGACCGCCCCTCGCCCACTCGCCCACTCGCACTCATTGTTGGCCTGTGCTCGTTAGCTGCAGTTTTCCTTCATCTGCTGTCGCCTTTTTGCTTGGCCTGCAGGCTCGTCATTTTGTTTTAATATTAAATGAACAAGGAAGAGCGCGTGAAAAGCGAGTGAAATGTGCAAAAGCGGGACTCCTTGGCGGTGAAAGTCGCGCAGAAGGCTGGCCAGCGGAGGGCTGAAGACAAATTAAAACTAAAAAATTCATGTGCATAATTCTAAACGCTGTTCATTTCGTATGCAAATCCTATGGCTTGGGCCGGCTAAGCTCGTAGAAAGTGAAAAGTTGTCTATGCAAAGCAGAGTCTCAACTTGCGGTGGCACAAGAAGAGCTTAATTTTTGAATCTAAAAATACAATGCAATCCGAAGTTTCCTTCAGTAAAAATTGCATTCTTCCTTTATTTATAAATTTTGGTTTCCAACAACTATTTTCATTTACCAGAGACTAGGCCTCCATGTTACTTTTGATTCTCAAGTAGTGCTCACTTATTTATCTATTTGTAATTTCAACAATATCTATGGCTGATTGCTGAAAGATTTGCAAAGGGTGAAAAATGGACAGAAATCGCCTAAGAAATTATCAAATTGGGAGGCAAAGAGCAGCCAAGGAAGTTTTCTCCATACACAGATTCAGAATCAACCGACTTCATCTAGTTTCTTTTGTAGTTTCATCTGCTGCTCACATTCATGCATAAATAATTCCACGATAACGATGCGAATATGTCCGTCCGTGCATGTGTGCGGGGCAATCTATTATCGCCGGGGAAAAACGTAACAAGAAAATTTGTATGTGAAAAACTTTTGCTCAATAAAAGTTTCCCTTTGTTATTCGCCTGCCGAAGAACAATGGTCTCTCCCACAGCCAGCCAAGACATATGTGAGTGCTGGGAAAGTCAGGAACAAAAAGGGCAAAAAGGATGCAAACTTTCTGCTACCGTTCTTTCGAGGAACTCCCTCTGCTGTTGCCTTTCCGAGCCAACGCTGCCCAAGTCCTAGGACCGAGGCAAGCGGAGCTGCAGGAAGCCAGGACTCGTAAACTTTTGCATATCAATAAATTTTAGTTGCTCTCCTTTCTACCCTGCAACCAAACCCATTTGCCGAATTATTGATGTTGATTTGCGGCTCTGCTGTGAAATGGCAAACAATTACTGCAGTCCTTCTGCAACATTCCCCCGCCCCAGCCCTTGCCCCGTTCGTAACTAAGTTGTGTCTACTAATCCGAATTTCATTTACTTGCAGTTTGCCTAGCAGGATATCATGAAAAGAGACTGTTACATGATCTTTTGGATCCTTATAATACACTAGAACGTCCCGTTCTCAACGAATCGGACCCGTTACAATTAAGCTTTGGTTTAACTTTAATGCAAATTATCGATGTGGTAAGTACTGACATTTAATCCTCCTAATTAAGCATTTAGCATATATTTCTAGGCTATAAGTTATAAGTTGAATTTCATGAAATCCATAATTGTAATTGAAATAAACGGAAGTAGAAAAGCTACAGTCGATTATTCAAATCTATTTGAAATAGAAAAGTTTTTAAAGGATCTTTTTAAATTGAACACATCTTTCGAGACTCGAATTAAGATAGAAATACTTGTGAGTGTTATTGTGTAATAACTCACAAGTTTATAAGCCAGGTTTAAATCAAATTTTCAGAGTACCTTCGCACAAATGTATTTCTTTCATTACGAATTTAATTCAATAGCTATAACTTGATCTATGCTTTATATCCCAGTACAGCCTAACAAATTCATCCAGCTCTTTATACTCCATTACAGCACTGAAACATTCCTTCTGAACTAACCCAAATTGACTTAAAGAACGTCCCTTTAATATCCACCTTTAGCCAGTCCTTTGCCAGCAAAGCACTTTCAGTTTCACACTTTTTCTGCCCGGATTCTGGGGGCGCCTTAAAGTTTGCAGCTGGAAAAAAGAATTCCAGATGACACAATTTGGTCCCTCACAAAAAGTGAATTGCCAAGAAAGTGAAATTTTAATTATTTGCCGGAGAGGCACACACAAGCACACACAGGCGGGTGTGGGTCCTGTCTGTTGCCTGTTCCTTGAATGGCAGGCTCCCCGTGCTGCCGCTTCCCTGGCCTATTTGCAGACAGGACACACGAATACACATTACACATTACACATTACCCAGCCCCGTCCTGACTGGCAGTGTCGAGCAAATTACATGCAACGTCATGTGGCATGTGCGGCGGTTGGCTCATTTTCACCTTTCGTGTGGGCGAACTGCATTCATCAGTTGGAAAAACTTTTCTCTAACTCACAATTGCGTAGAGGCCACGGCGGAAGCACGGGGAAGCCCGGGAAGCCAGGGAACCCGGAGCAAGGACTGGCGAACGAATAAGGTGCAAAACTGTCGGAAAAGTCGACGCGAGGCGTTTGCCTTTGTTAGTGAGACAACCTCGATTCATATTAGATTTGCATTGCATTTGTCCGTGAGTGTGGCTTGTTTGTTTGCCTATCCCGCACAAAGTTGGGATCCAGCAAAATGGAGCGCACAAACAAAAGGCACTCACACACGAGGCATGAAAGGCAACGGCAACGGCAACGGCAGCGGCAAGACAGCAGCGCCCGAAAGTTGCTGTTGGCATATAGGACATACGGGGAGGAGCTCGAGAGCAGCGGAGCAGTTGGTGGCAGGAATAAAAACGAAAACGATTCCAGACGCTAGAAAACTGCGCATTCAGTGACGCGCTAAAAGTCACACATACGCAAACAAATACACTTGAACAACTGCAAACAGCAAGAAGCAATTCGAGCTACACAGAAAAGAATTCGAAATAAAGCGGCTAGAAGAGAACAAAAAAATAACATAAATGATTCGGCTAAATCAAGTTTTCTTAGAAGTTGTTTGCAATAATATCACAGAAAAACATACTACAATTGGAACATTTTCTTTACGTAATTATCGTTCAGATACTATCCTTTCAAACTCTTAGATATAATGAAATCATTGACCAATATAGTATAATAAAAGATGAGTTACGCCTTAAGATTTAGGCTGACTTCAGATCCTCTGGATATTTCAAAAGTTCAAAAGTCTTACAGATAGAGCGCACTAGAGCCTAAAGCTATCTACGCATTCTAGATCTGTACGCCCAAAAACGCACTTATTTGATCGGCGTATTCTAACACAAGCAAGCTAATTCTATTTTTAATTTTGTCCACTCATAACTTGGAGAGGGAGGAGGCTGATTTTCTAAGCAAATATGTATAAATATAAATATATAGTAGTTCTTGGTTTTAAAGAGTACTTGATTCGACCTTAGCAGAACGTCCGCAGTAATTGGTATGCAGAGGCTTATAGGTTCTTAAACCGATGTGGCAAAAAAATATCTTTCTTGATTTTAATGGTAAAGGTAGTTTTAAAAGAACACTTGCAATATTTCATTTAAGTAATCGATTTTGAGACAATTCTTGTCGCATCTTATTTCTCTGACACACATCCCCCATAATTTCGGGCGGTGCATTTATAATAAAACACATACGTACACACTTGGCATGCAAATAAAATGAATAAATAAAATGTGCACATGTGCTTTTCACACCTTGTGCCAAAACATATAAACCCGAGGGCTCGCGGTGCTTCCAGGGGCTGCGTGCGGGAAAAGCAATGAAGTGCGAGTTGCTGCTGCTGCTGCTGCTGCTTCTGCTGGTGCGAAATGAAGTTGAAAGAACGGAGCGAAGCGAATGGGCACAATGCGCAGTGGCAGTCGTTGTTTGCTGCCGGCTCGGTGGCAGTAAAAACTGCAGCACGCACACTCGAAACGCAGCCCGGCAATTACAGGTAGGTGGGAACAGGGAACAGGGAACGGGGAACAGGGAACAGGGAGCAGGGAACTGGGAACATAAAAACCAAAATCGGGTCATTTGGGTAACACAAGGGGGACTGGGGATGCCAAACTAGGGTTTATGAGCCCTGCGACGTACTCACTCTTTTATTGCGCGCTGTAACTGGCCTGCTTAGATGTCACGGCAATCAAAAGTTGTTAATGACTGTCGGGGAATCGTAATCGTAAGGAAATTAGTTGCATATGGTGCGATAATAAAGGATATTGCTCTCTGGCCGCCCCCCATCTTGGCTGGCATTTTCTTTTATTTTTGCCCGTATAAAGGAAACGATTTTCCGACCATTGCAGGTCACCGATGCCATTGGGATTGGGAATAGCCCAGCGCTTGACGATGGCCATATTTTCTCTGTTAAGAGCTGCATTTGAATGTATTTGAGAAAATGTTAAGCCACCCACTACTGTGAACGCAATGAAAAAATGTATACATTGAAATATATGTCCAGAGATTCTTGGTACCCTAGGTACCCCTCTATCCGAACACAGGAATAGCTTGTTTAAGTTGGTCGCTTGCCCATTTGTTTTATAATTGATTTTCCAGGGGGTCGCCTGCTCACATGAACTGCAACTGAAAAATGGAACTGAAAATTGATATTTCCAAGTTTTCTGAGTAACTTGGCAATTATTTTGCCTAAGTCAGTCCATCAGCAAGGACTCCTAACCGAGTTTCTGTCTGAGACAACAGATCACTGTTCATGGCCTTTAAAATAAAATAAGCAATTAAGTTACCCTAAATATATGTACAATAAAGCCAGAGAAAGTCAAATGAAAGTGTACATGAGGCCAAGTTAGATTTTCAAACTTATTTTAAGAAAAATTTGTTTTTTTTTTTTTTAAAGCAAATTAGCGACAATCAAGATGCAGTGGGAATTACCAAAAACTAAGCTGCAAAAAATTAAGCCACGCAAGAAAGGGAAAATAGGGAAATGGAAGTAAAAGAGCTGGCAGAAAGACAAGGCTTGCCGTCGGAGGCAACCGAGCAGGACGAGGGGTGAATGGCTAAAAACAAGGATGACGACAGGAGGGTAGTACGAATAAACAACTCCCTGGCGCATTAATTAAAAAGGAGCAGACAAAGCGAGGCGCAGATTAATTGGCATCAATGCGAGAAAGGCGGCTGCAGGAGGAAGGCTCAGATAAAGGCCAAGACGCGAGGAGCCGGCAGCTGTAGTGGAGGAAGTGATTAAGTAGGAGCAGGACGACGGATTCCGGCGGTGGATATCAACGGATATCAGCGGAAAATGAGTAATGAGGAGATGGAGAGCCATTTTTTATGCATACAGGACAATGTGAAACTAGGCCTGTGCCTGTGTGCGACTGCGATTGCGTTTGCAAGTGTGTGCGTGCGTGTGCGTGTGCGTGGGGAATGAGCGCCGCGTTTTATGCCACAGTTTCAGTCTGCACCGAGTTGGCTTCCTTTTTAAATTCTCCGAACGTTGCCGGCATGCCATGTCAATGAACTGGCCCAGCCTGTGTAGGTGCCCAGCGAAAATATGCTTTTTCGTCACACATATGCAAATTCCCGCACTCGAACCCAAAAACTTGTCTTTGGCCCGGTCGAAGGCGGGGTAAGAAGGAGCTAGAGCGGCGAAATAAAAACTCCCGGGCTGTAATAATTTTGCCGTTTGCTTTTTCTGCTCATTTAAAATTCAACAACCGCCGCTCGCAGTCGCCTTTTATTTATATATATGGTCCCCTCCTTCGGCAGACACCCACATGAGCGCCTACACATTCATATACACGAGCACTATTTGAATGCGAATAAGCCTCATTTAAACATGGGCTCTTCCTGCAATGTTTTTCCGCGGCAGTTGCACCAAGAAAAACAGCAAAAGAGCAGGCGGACTCTCGTATTTTTTAGTAATCTAAACATATATTCTAAACATAAATAAAAACTTAAATGTATTATTTTAAAAATTATTCAATTAACTCAAGAATAAAAGTTAAATAACTTAAATTGAATTCGTACCTCGGTTTTAGATGTTCAAGCCTTCTAGCAGCGGTAACCTCTCCACCATTTTGCAATTAAATTTAATTATTTTTCGCTCTCAAGTTTCGTGTGTATTTTCTGTGGTTGTTAGTTTCATAATTGTGTGTAGTTCTTTTAATTTAAATAAACATGCGCGCTCAAAATTTCAATTTCCCAGCATAGAGGACTGGAGGTGCAATGTAATATTTAACACGCAGACGGGCAACGTTCTGTCAAAGGCTGGCTGGTTGATTGTGAGGCGAGAGAACTACTAAATTGGAATTAAAGAGGACTTAACCAGGGGGAAAATGCTTTAAATGAAGCCTTCCGCGAGCGTTCTGGTGACACTGTGGTAAGCCCATCTGGCCTAACGAATTATGCGGACCACAAACACACTGAATCCGTAGAAAGCCCAAATTAGTGAGCGTCAACAAAAACTCAATTTGGAAAACGGATTTTATTAGGTCGCTCTCGACACTACCTCCGCTCCGGCCCTCTCTGGTAAAACCCTGGCACACTTTTCACCGTCAACCATTTGTTTATCTGCTGTGGTCGCCATTGGGAAGTGCACCGCAAAACATAAGTGTGTGTGCTGGTCCTGAACGGGAAATACGGAATGGACTCCGCTGCAGTCAAGTGCAATAATGTAATGGCTATATTTAGCCAGGACACGTTCCATGTTTGCCTGTGCACTGCGATATGACCGCAATATTGCCGAGTCCTGCCACGTCGCTCCCTTGCAGCGTTATATTTGCCGCATGTTTCGATTTTGTTAGCGGACTCCCCCTGATGCCTTATTGAGGGCCAACCAGCCCGGCTCCATTTCACTTACCAGCGCATTCTTCCCGAATATTTCGGGCCCATTTTGTGATTGCACTCGCCGAGTGACTAACGGAAATTGTTCGGTCAAAATATTTGTGCAATGCGACGCCAGAGCTCATCCCGAATCCTTCGCTTCCGCTCCGCTCTGGCCCTGGGCTCCTGGCTCCAATTGTTAGTTAAGCGCCAGGGATTTGCTTTTTGGTAACTGGTTTCATTTTTCCAAAGTGAGTTTTGTTTCTCCCATTTCATTCCTACTTTGGTGTGCTCACCGAGTGAGCCATGAATATTTAAGGCATTTAATTGTAAATTACACATACGTCCTGTGGGCCGCTGTTAAATTTTTTAAGCGCAGCTCTCTGGTTTCACTTTGGTTATTGGCCTGCCCCCCGGGAGAGTCGGTAAGGCTGTATATGAAATATTTGACTCGCTTTAAATTGGTTGAAAAAATCTTATACAAAGTTAAAAGTGGATATAAAACAGAATTTCCTGACTTAACATAGAGATATTTAAATAATTATAGAAAACATGATATCCAGTAAAAGCTAAAGTTTATAGAATTCTCTTAGAGAGTTTCATGTGTTTTTTTTTTCGATTACAAAACTTGCTGGACTACAACAACTGTCCCCAGCAGCTCACATCCGTTGCGGCAGGATATACTTTTTAAAAAACTGGCAACCAGCGCGCAATTCGCAGTCAAACTTATATAAATATAGTGTTTTTGCATGTTAATTATTAATACCAAACCGAGTGCACGTGTGTAATTAACTTCCTGCCGGGCTTCCGTTTGTTCTTCCGCCGCAGGACGAGAAAAATCAATTGCTAGTCACGAATGTCTGGTTGAAACTGGAGTGGAACGACATGAATCTGCGCTGGAACACCTCCGACTACGGCGGAGTGAAGGATCTGCGCATACCGCCGCACCGCATCTGGAAGCCGGACGTGCTGATGTACAACAGTGCCGACGAGGGGTTCGACGGGACCTACCAGACGAACGTGGTGGTGCGCAACAACGGATCCTGCCTGTACGTGCCGCCGGGGATCTTCAAGTCGACGTGCAAGATCGACATCACGTGGTTCCCCTTCGACGACCAGCGCTGCGAGATGAAGTTCGGCAGCTGGACCTACGACGGATTCCAGGTTTGGTTCAGTCTCCCACCCAAGCAAGGCAACCAGGAAGTACTTAACTTACCGAAAAGACTCGTAGTTGTTATGCTTGACCGATTTATTCGAGAGTATTTTCGATTTATGATTTCCTCGGTTCTCTTTTTGCATTGATTCGATCCGAGTGAGATATTTACATTATTCTCCCCTCTCCCCGATACCGTATAAAAGCTGGATTTACAATTACAAGATGAAACTGGCGGTGATATCAGCAGTTACGTGCTCAACGGCGAGTGGGAACTACTGGGTGAGTAAGCCAACGTCATCCTGGGGCGACAGCCCTCCTCCACATACTTCGACATCCAAACCCAGACTCTGAGCAGGCGGTCTCCCGCTCTTCAGACAGATAAAAATTGAGAAATCACCTCGTATACGCTCCCTGTTGGGTGTGTGTGTGGAAGTGGAGGTAGAAATGGAAATGGAAAAGCAAATACGAGGTAGAGCCAAGACCGCTTTCCTTTGGCGAAGAGACAATAAAGACTCGCTGCTCCTCCTTTGCGGAGTTGCCGGCCTTGCGGCTGATTTATAGCATACTTTTCTGTGCCCGCAGAGGGACACACGCACACACAGATATACTTCTCTCTCTCTATCGCTCGCTCTATCTCTCACTTACTCTCTGTCACTCTCGAGCAGGGTTCAAGCTGCGAACTAAAGTTCCGAACTCGTTCCGTTCGAAACTCCGACTGTTTGCCCATCGATATGTGATTGAAAGCGCGTTGGGCGGCCAACCTTTCAATCATCTAGAGATGGAAGAGTTACGTCACTGCTATTTGATACTGTTCTACATGTGTACTCTCACTCCATTCAATTTCGAGGTCAATGAATACGGAATTAAGTAAGGCACTCAATGAACCCTGTTGTAACCCCACCCAATACTCAAATCTTTCGTACTCCACCCGAATCACACGCTTATCCAGTGTTCTCCCACTCACTCTACTTTCAAAACAAGACAACCAAATCTAAATCTAAATCAAACGCAAACTCAAACTCAAACTCCTTGGGCGCTTTAACTTCTAAGTCCGAAATAGCCGCGTAAACATTTCGTTTACTCTCAGTAAGAGCCTGCTTGGCGGAGCATACTGCCGGGCCCTGGGTCCGGCCGAGTATGCTGCTCCAACCGCAGGCCCCTATCTAACCTAACCAAGTTAATAACCCGATCAAGAGGTAAGGCCCGGCCCCCTATGCAACTATTTTAGACTATTTTTCCGGCACCTTCGAGCCGTTTTCCTAATCGAAGCCAAGGCATGTGGCTAGCAAGTACGATAAGAACGTGAATGCTCAATAGAAAATGCTTAAATGCTTGACCCGTATATAAACTGTCACCGTGACAGCCCCGGATATACATACTAAATAGAGATATTTTGCCTTTTGTCTACCTATCTATCTGTTTGTAAAAAAGTTGAGGGAAGCTTGCTTTTGTTAACACCTTTTATTTTCTAGAAGAGATATCAGCTTAAACACATGGAAGTGAAATAACTGTTATAGGTTAGCCAAGGAAATGTATCTAAGCGTAGGGAAAACACATTCGTAATTGACTAATTGCAGGGTTTTCACAGAAACTATTAGGAGCATCCAACCGCAGAGAGTGCGTGCTGACTGAGCAGAACACAACGGGAAAATAGTTTCATCCTTTCAACGGGCTCGGAACCATGCAGCAAAACCAATTAAGAAATTAAAAGACAAATACTTGTGCATTCCCACATCTACTATAAATTAGAGCCCATGCAGACACGGAAAGTTTTCAACTCAACACTGGCCACAAAAGAGCAAAAGAAAAATTTGTTGAACAAATTTTAGTTTCATTTGCGCAACTCCCTTAATTTTCCCCTTTCTGGCATTCGAGTTTAGCTGTTTTTTTGTTTTCTTCTCCCATGTCTGAGCGTAGTTTTTAGTAAAACTTTCAAAGTTCCTCGCCGCTTTTTTGTTTTCCCATATATCTCTTCAGTTCTTCTTTCAATGCGCATTTGCGGCTTCCCCTTCTCAGCCAGATTATGCAAATTATTTTGAGTTGGAAAGTGCTCCTTGAACGAGTAACTGCCTGTGGAAATTCGGGAGGCGTCCTTAAATGTAGCCGGGTCATTTTTAAATACGCACCAAGGCATTCTGCTCGCACCCTCCGCCTCTGGTAATCCGCCTGGTAATCCGGGAGTAAGTTCAGCAAATAATTTAGCTGGAAGTTTCGTTGTCCGCCAATCTGCGGGCCGTGCTTTTTGCGCAAAAGTTTTTATTGCGAATATGTTCGCGAGCCAGTCGAGAAGGGACGAAGGGAAGGACAATTAGGAGGCTGCTGGCGAAGAGGATTCCATGTTTTTTGAAAGGATGCACTTTTAGATTGAAGATGACGCAGCTTAACAGGACAGCCGGAAAGCTTTTATTGTTTGTTCTTCCCAAGATTTTAGTTAGGCGAAAGAAAGTTTTTGTTTAAGTAATTTAGAGGAACTAGCAATGGTAGATCCTAGCTAAGGACTCTGTAATATATGGCATTTAGCAGCTTAAAATAGTGAAGGCTTATCATCGAATCGTAATGGTTGTAGCACAGGTGACCCCAGATGTACAGCCCGAAAGCCCTGCTTATACCACTAAACTCCCCCCTAAACTACTCAACTTACCCTGATTTTGTATATGTATATGCATACTTGAACAAACCGCAAGGAAATTTCTTATCTCTAAATAACTTTTCTACTACGTACTTACATTTGGAAAGCGAAGTGCATAAAAACTTCTCCGTAGTAAATTGCTCGGCTTGACTCTACTCTGCTCTGCTCTTACTTAACTTTACTTACAATTAGTTGCCTAGACAAATAAAACTCTTTCCGAACTAAGTTTACACTCAACTAAACATTACCCAGGCATGCACACCCACACTGCACACTCCGCCCACACCCACGCCCACGCCCAGTACACTTCCCACATGCATACGAGCATCTCCCGCCCAAAACCATCCTTATTGGGAACTGTAAATGGCCATAATGCTTCAATCACACCCACAGCCACTCTAGTCTTGATCTGCTCTGCTCTGTTACTCTGACACACGCTTTTACCCGTCTACCCCTTACTTAACCTTACTCTGTAATACGCTCTGAATCTGAACAAGATGCCAAGTACCAAGTACCAAGTAAAGACTGCCAGAGATACCATACATATATCTCACCGAAACAATAGTACCGACCTCGAGACTAATCCAAGCTAATCCAGAATACTGCATAACGACTCTCTGTGTTCGATTGAACCACCGCAGGTGTGCCCGGCAAGCGTAACGAGATCTATTACAACTGCTGCCCGGAACCCTATATAGACATCACCTTCGCCATCATCATCCGCCGCCGGACGCTGTACTATTTCTTCAACCTGATCATACCCTGTGTACTGATTGCCTCGATGGCCCTCCTCGGATTCACCCTGCCGCCGGATTCGGGTGAAAAATTATCGCTGGGTAAGTGAACGGGGGACGACATGGTAGTGCCACTAACTAGGAGTGCAGGGGGACGTGGCTTCGAGTGAGCCACATTAATTTGAAACCACTTACGCAACACAAATACTCGTGCTCGAGGATGCGAAGGGGGGCGAGGGGCGCCCACACATGCAAACAGCTTAAGAGGCGCCTCGAAAAGTATTTGCCAAGTACTTTTTAAATAATGACAGGCTCGTCGGCGGCGCTGGCAGCGAATTTCAAATTAGATGCCTTTCATAATGGTGTTGATGGGAATAAACTCTTGGCGGTTAGGAGCTCCTTGTCCGACCGACCGATGGATCGACTGACGTCGCACATTGCCCCTCAGTGGCATCGTTAGCCATGCCTGATGCTGACGCCACGGACTCTCCGCTGGTAAACAAACTATTGAACCTCTAATGCCACCATGGCTGAGTAGTAAAAAGTGTTTCTGGCAATTGGCAGGACTGGGCAGACAGCCCCGAAATAGAAATAAATGAGTGGCAAGTGGGAGCTGCAAAGTGCAGGGCTCAGAGCTCTGGCGGGAGTTCAAATTAGTTGCAAATATATCGGTGTCATTGGGAAGCCATCGAGAACTGACTAACTATCCGAACTAAAAAGTAATAATAACAAATCACATATTTCTTCTATGAAAATGAAACCATTTTAGATAAGGTTTTAGAGTTTCGGATCATGAAATGTGGCACTATAGTGCTGTAGATTGTGCGGCAATAAGATAAATCCACAGGCACTGTAGGGAATAAGTTGCATAGTTAAGATCGTACAATGGCGTCTTTGGTGGGTCGTTGTTGAGTCAGAAAAAGGACCGCTGCTGGAATCCCTAAATGCTAAGCCTCATACAATCCATCTCATTTCTTAATAGAGTCTCCCATCTGATATATAGGTGTTACCATCCTGCTCTCTCTGACCGTGTTCCTCAATATGGTTGCCGAGACAATGCCGGCCACATCCGACGCAGTGCCACTGTTGGGTAAGATCTTTTTGTTTACCAGTAGTATTCGATGGTAGAGCTTCTTGTAACCGTAAACCTATGTCTACATCATGTTATCGCTGTGTGTACTTAATGCCCTTGAGTTCACGTTTTCTTCAGTTGGACATTTCTTTGACGCATTCCATAAATACTCATTTATCCTGTGGTACTCTATATATCTATGTACTCGTTTATAAATATTCCTAACGTTGCAGTTGCAAATCCATTTAATATATCCATGCATTTCTAAAATGATTTTAAATCGAAATAAAATCCGATGATTTTATAATATTAAAACCTTGACACACAACTAAAAACGAAACGAAATCAAATTGATTAAGCAGCATTGGCGTTTATTACACTATTTCTCTGGCAGCAAAGTCAAATGTCGTTCAATAATTACTTTTGGCTATGAAGCTTTGAGAGAAATGCAAGCTGATGCAACAAAAAACAATCAAAAATAACTCCAATATTACATAGAGAATGATTAATAACAATTAATCATAACTAGAAGGGCATATAAATGTTGATACTAAACTCTAATTATAACTAAATATGATAAATATTCCTCTTACTATATATAGTGAACATAATCAGCGAAAAGTGCTCAATATATATGTAAATTTAACAACACGAGTTGGTTTGAAAAATGCACACTTATTTGACAACGAGTTTCTTGCACGTTATAAATATTCTTTATTTCGGTTGTCAATATAAAATTATTATTGCTATGGTGGGGCTGTTCTAAATACATTTAAAAGGATAATTTACATCGGATAGATATACTACTAACTTTTGTTTATTTAATTTGTAAGGCTTCGAACTGAATATTTTCAATTAGCTTTCTCTGTATAATCACAAATTAAGATAAAGATGAAAGTTGTCGGAACTGAGTCCATGTAAAGCTTGTTCCCTAGAATTTATCTAACATTTATATTAAATTCCCCAACACTTTTAATATTATCTAAATGCTATACAAAATATAAGAAATTACTAGGTTAATTACTAGGTACTCAGTATAAAGTAGCAGAAGGGAACAGCTCCACCATATAAGCAAATGATAATAAAAATGAATGCAACCAATCGATCAAAATAAATTTAATCTTCAAATTGGAATATTCTCTACCAAAAAAAAAACGCTAACAAAATTAATAAATAATCCTGTTAAACTTATTCCGTTCTTGGCGTACACTTTTCGGTGTTTAATATCTCTTTATATCTAACCTTTTTCTGAAACATACAAGTTAACGTTAAATTCGTGTGTGTGTGTGCATTAACAATAAAAAAAATAAATCTACATGTTTTTTTTCACTCGAAAATAACATTTGCCATGCCTTTTTAAAACGAAAAATAACAAGTTAACCGAAAATCTCGCATTTAATGAACTAACTAAAATATTTTGTACATATTTCTTGCCTTTTTCTTTCTTTCAAACAAACTATGTACCTACCGCAATAATGATATGTGCTCTCAAAATGCATATAACTCAAAACCAAACTACACTATGAATGAATTCCGAACTCTGAAATATGCGTTACCCCGAACGAACCAACACAACAACAAATACCAATCCAACAATATGAAATAAAACCATAACCCGATTCACACGCACCACTAAACAAATACAATTTATTCACACACTCGACAATTAATATATATACCCCATATATATATATTGACAACACGCCCAACCAACCAACAGGTACATATTTCAATTGCATAATGTTTATGGTAGCTTCATCCGTTGTGTCAACGATTTTAATATTAAATTATCATCATCGAAATGCTGATACGCACGAAATGTCCGAATGGGTAAGTTGCAAATAGGTCAACCCAACCACCATCTCAAACAACTACAGCAACCAACAAAACTCTCTCCAACCAACCAACCCAATATCAAAATATGAAACAACTGCCAAGCGACCATCACTCATCCTTTAGCTTCGGCTAGTGTCCAGTGGCCGCAGGACTGCAGCGCCAGAGGAGTCTCCTTTGTCCTGGCCGAGTGTCGGGCTCCCACCCACCCGAGCCCCTCTCCAGTCCCCTCTGCTGCTGCGCGTTTTGTGGCCATTGTCGCATTGAATTAGCATTTTTCATCCGATTTATCTCCGCAAGGAGACAACAAATTCAAAAAACTTTACCCGCAAATCATGCAAATATAACTTATGTGTTAGCTAGCGAAATGTTTTTGTGTCAGCTTTTTTCACATGGTTTAGTTACTTGTTGTAATTTGTGTTGTATTTGTTTATTGTAAAAATGGAACCTAAAAACATGGAAAATAAATAATTAATTCTGATTATGCTAATAAAATGACGTTTTGCCTAAAGAATTAAAGAACAGGAAGCTGTCTTCGGAAGACCGAAGTTTGTATACCTTTGCAGTAGGAGAGGTTCTTAAGGCAGCTTAGTTGATCGACTTTGCTTAAATAATTTTTAGATAAACTATTATTATTATTGTTTTAATAAAACTAAATCCTTAATTCGTCATTAAAATTAACAGACAGCTCTTAATCAGGAAATCAGCACTTTAAAAGAAAAATCATTCAAGTTTTTAAAACATTTTACAAGGTGACAAAAATCAACCTAACAAATTTTTATTAGAGTAAAATTATATTAGCTTCTGCAAGGGTAAAACAAAGCAAATTGGCTTAATATCATAATTCTCCCAGACGAGCTCTTAGTATAATATCAATACAGAACCAATAAATTTCAGAGTTTGTCTGCTTCCCTAAAGAACAAGGATATTTTTGTAGAAACAAAAGCATTACCAAAGCGCACTAATCCGATAAAAAACGATATATTTCATTCAAGTTCCCAAAGTCCGCTAAGCAAAAACTTTGTCTATTTTACCGAACATCAGCTTCCAGTCAGATCCAAAATACAGTCATCGTTCGTTTCATAACTTGCACTGTCAACGCGCCGATAACTCCATGAAACTATAAAATCATTACCTAAAGCCAACTGAAATCGCATTGCAAATAGTTGCACAATAAATGTTGTTTGTTATCCTTTCAATTGTTATTATTGTTGATGTTGTCGTGCATTTCTGTTTCATACACAAAAACAACCGATTTATGTTGTTCGGTTTTCCATTGGTTTGTATTAGTTGGCGACGCCTACTTAGAGGCACTTATGCAAGCTGCAATTTTATGTTTCCCCTTTGATTTCGTTAGAATGCATAACTGTATCTGCAACTTAGCTGAGAGGCACAGCCAAGCCAAAAGAGTAGCAGAAATGTCAGTTGAGTTGAGTTCCACGTATTCCCTGTGTGTGTGACCCCGAATCGTAAATCCAAATAACCAGAAAACTAATGAAACGGAGCAGAGGCGAAGGCAGATGCGGAAGTGAGAGGAGGGGAATGCTGACCCGAAATGTGACTGACGGATGTACAGAGTACAAAATGAATGTTGTAACCACCAACATGTCTAGCTACTATACGTGTCTACTATAAAATAATTTATGTAATGAAAAATATCGTAATGTTGATGTTGGGCCCATAATTTCAACTTATGTGTATGCAAGCCACAACCTCGATCACAGCAAGAATCACCCCACCCCCACCCGAACCACCCAACTACCAGCAACCCCCCGGACCCAACCCCCTTTTGCTCTTAGCTTTCTAACCAGTTGCACAAACGCTTTTGAATTTGCATCCAACGTGGAAAGTCTTGGAAACCCAAAACGAGACCGAAACGGGCAACATCAAAGGAGTTGTCCCCTAATATATTATCAAGTGCTGGTGATCTGTAAATTCCGTGTCTATTTTCCTTGTCAGTCATTCTTTTCTCTTTATGTACTAGTATTTTGATTAATTTAACTCTGTACATAGTCTCTATGTGTATTGGATGTTGTGTGTGTCTGATTGCAATTTGTTATTTAGTTGATAAGGATACAAAATTTAGGCAGATGTAAAGGGAATTATCAAGGTAGGGATCTTTGTCATTACTACTTAGATCAGGCTTATCGTTAATATGAAATAGTCAACAGTTATTAGAATCCCCTTTTTATTGTTGAAAGCCAAAGCGATTATGTAAACCCTTCATGTTTCCTTAGCTACTGTGGAGTGAAAAGCAATTTCTGAACATTATTGCAATCGCCTGCCAGTGCATAATGAAAAGTTTCACCGACAAAATAGAGGAAAAATCGAGAATAAGGACAGCCCGGTCGAAGTCGATTGACTTTTAAGGAGCCGCCGTCGCTCGCATGGGAAGTTTCGTATGGTTTTGTCGTAAGAATGTGAAGGCGCCACCCCAAGAGACCCTCCAAATACTCGTACAATTGAATTTGGATCACGCGGAGGGGGAAAACCAAGCCGAGAAATCGACTACACACAAAGTAACCGGAAAGTTGGGGCCTCGACAGCTGCCCCAGTTCTGAGTTGTCCTGACACGGCCCCGAAAATTGAGCCAATTGGAGGGCAGGTGCATTAGAAATGTGCATGCCCAGGAATACGTCGCACCACCCGAATCCTCCACTTGAATTGGCCACCAGAAGGAGTGACTGCCGCCGCTGAAAACTTAACCTGCCCCTCAGGCCCGCCCCGTGTGATAACAACACAATCAATTTGCACGAAATTTGCACAGAGAAGGGGCCGCAGACCCATTGATATGGATAAGGCAAATGCCAGTTGCTCGATTGCAATGGTTAACTTTGCATTTGGCTTGCACACCACGTTCTGAAGCGCATTTCCATGTAAGCTTCTCGGTTGTTGACAAAGAGAAAAGAAAAACCGCCAACAGAGGAGGCCAGGAGGACGAGTACGAACGTCAGGACTACATTTTCAGGCGAACTGCAAGCGCGGTTGTCAACTAAGAGCTTCGGGTTTTCAGCTCCGCAACTGCATAGATGGCGGGACAGCAGTGGATGACGCTACGTCGAGGCCTGGGGATAAGGAAGGGAGCGGGACATGTCCTGACTATCGATTGGAGTGGTTTTTGGTGGGAAATTTTTCGAGGCAGAGCTTTAATTCTGCTCTAGCAGACGACCAGTTAACCAGCTGACTCGCAGGAGAATGAAGAACTAGAAATATTTTGTTTTTGATTAAAATTGATTGAATCCGATTGAATCGGATTAAGAATATATTTTGAAAGGCCAAGCAGTTGAAGAATTTGAATAGGAAGATCTTAGGCTTTGGAATGATTTATAACTTTTAGCCAAAGCTGCGGCAAGAAATTTAGGATTACTGGGCGACTCTGCTATTGCGGTTTATTATCTAGAGTATTTACAGAGCACTGTTAAAAGGAAGCGTTTCCACAAAGTGAACTCCCAAATATTTGATAACCCCTGAATAGCTATAGCAACCGCAATAATTACAGAGTGCAGGACGATTGTTAACAGCTTGCGAGGCTTAGACCATCTACCATCTCGGCGATGTTTGTTACTGTTATTGCTAACGATGTGTCTGTGTGTTTGTGTTCGTGCTCTAAATGTGCATTATGTGTTGTACCGTATTCGTATTCGTATTCCTTCTGTAGATCATAAATTTTGCATGCACCGTAGCTATAAATAAGCAGGGCCTTAGCGAAATGCGAACCCACTCCACCCCTGGCACACGAAGTCCCAGATATCCTTTCGCCCACACAGTACCCCCGAATAGACACACACGTATACACATTATTATGGCCAAGTGTAATAACAAATCACCCAGCATACACTGGCCAACACCCTCCGCCGGAGCACACCAACATGTTGCTCCCTCCCAGGGACGCGTTCCGCACAGTGTTGCTTTAGTTGTAATCAAAATCGAATATAAATCATACTCGCGGCCATCTGTCTGTGTGTGGGGTCCGTTCATGCAAAATAGCCATAAATCGTGTGGCGCCCAGCAAGATTTCCACAAGTTTGCGGTTGCTCACACCCCGACAGAGGCCCGGGCTGATCATCAGCAACCACACGAACCTGTAACACATGCAATTGGAGCATATATACATCAAATTTGATTTCTGAAGGCTCGTTCCACTAAACGTTTCAATTTCGCCACCTGCCGTTAGATTCGCATCGTGTTTTTGTGCTGGCTGCCATGGATCCTGCGAATGAGTCGGCCGGGGCGACCGTTGATCCTGGAATTTCCGACCACGCCCTGCTCCGATACGTCGTCCGAGCGGAAGCACCAGATCCTCTCCGATGTTGAGCTGAAAGAGCGGTATTTAACAATCGATAAAATAAAAATGTTTATTGTTTAAGATTTGATTTAGGTGATGAATCGCATTAAGAGTTTCAATAACTACCAGTAGTTTCAAGCAGTTTTTTATTTAAACATTAGATTAGATTATTAGATAGACCATTCGATTTTCCCTTTCAATACTTAAGTTTACTGTAAGATTATAAAATCGGTTTTTATAAAATTATTTGTGTTTTCAATTTCTTATCAATATTTAAATTAAGAAGAATCCTAAGTACGATAGCCCTTTTTCTAAAAAATTTAAAAGATTTTCGATTATTAATCGATCGGTGTATTAAATCAAATTTATCCATAGAAAAGGTTATTACTTGCCTTGATTTTGTGTACTTAAAAAGTGGTTCCTAATCATGAAACTTAACAAAACATATAAAGAGATATTCCTTTTATTAAGATTTCTCAAATTAATAAATTTAATAGGGACACAAATTTTGTTGTTGTTCTGCCTGAGTTCTTTCTTTGAGTTTGAAAGCGAGAGCGGGAACTGTGTAAATTACCCGAATCGTATTCCATATTGGCCCTGAGTACACTAAAGCTGCCTTTCTCCCCCAAATTGAAGCTCGTCGAAATCACTTCTGGCAAATGTCCTGGACATCGACGACGACTTCCGTCACAACTGCCGCCCCATGACGCCCGGCGGAACACTGCCACACAATCCGGCTTTCTATCGCACGGTTTACGGGTAACAATTCGCATGTGGCCCCCGGGCCCTGTTGGGTTAACTGAATCTAGCCACTGACGAGCCTCTTTCCCCTCTTGCGGCCCATTTGGCCAACTTGCAGACAAGGCGACGATGGCAGCATTGGGCCAATCGGCAGCACCCGGATGCCGGATGCGGTCACTCATCACACGTGCATCAAATCGTCAACAGAATATGAACTAGGTTTAATCTTAAAGGAGATCCGCTTTATAACTGATCAGGTGAGTTGGTGCCACACGGCAGTCTTCCCCTTCCACAGGCAACGGCAACGCTCACGGAGGGACGCCATGGTGTGTGGTTAAGATCACCTTTTTACTTATATAGTAACCATTATCGCAATAGAAACATTGAATTATAGAGTTCCATAAAGAGAAAATACCCATCCGCATTGCATGCCCCATTAGCACAAAAAATCTAGTTAGCGACAAACTTTAATTACTCCTCTCTTTCTCCCCCATTTAACTCACTCTGTATCTCTGAATAATCGAATAAAACACAACAAACAGCTACGTAAAGATGACGAGTGCAATGACATTGCCAATGATTGGAAATTTGCAGCTATGGTCGTTGACAGACTGTGCCTTATCATATTCACAATGTTCACAATATTAGCCACAATAGCTGTACTACTATCAGCACCACATATTATTGTCTCGTAGCCATATGGGCGAGGTGGTTATTGTTATTGGTTTTATTATAAAATCAATTTGTTAATTATTAAATTAATAACGAAACTTTTTAAGTAACTTAAACCAAAAGAAGCATAAAAAATACAAAAAAATAGGAAAACATGATTAAAACCATTTACTAAATAATAAACAAACAAACAAAAAAAATTTAAAAAAAAATCAACATTTGTCTCTAAACACACAATAATTTAAATAAAATCTCGTTTAAAAAGTCTTTCATAAAACTACACTGAAAGAGACTAAACAAAACATCATATACTAAATCGTTAAAAACTAACTAATTCCAATTTTCCTAATTCTATACTAAAACAAAAATTTAAAAATGGTAAATCGAATGACCCTTCCTTCCCCGCAAGCCCCACAGCCCCCCATCTATGTTTCTTCCAGTAAATATATATATATATACATATATGTTTGACAAGCAAGCAAAACGGGTACATTTTCTTTTAGATCTTATATTTTATAGAATAAGCGAGACATTTTCGTAAAATAGTCACAAGGATTTTTGAAATTTTTTTTTTTTAACGGACAGACTTCTTGAAAGGGGCAGTATTTCAAAGACAAAATCCGAAACCCGACACCCAAAAACCCTTTTGGAAGACTTCAATTTGTGAGCTTTATAGTAAAAATTGTAGAGAACAGCTTTTCAACATGAAATTGAAATGAGAACCCAACGTTTTTGGATCTACCGGAGGATAGGGAAATTTATAAACTTCGAAGTCAGTCCAGCAGTTTGTTCCAAGCAACTTTTTGCTACCAATTAGTACCTAGGGCAGTCAAGAGATTCCGCCACACACCTCCCCTCTAGACGAAACTGCATCTCCAAAACAGAACCAAACAACCCTACATATCCTCTACTGAGTACATCTAGCTCCCTCTTCCAGTTCCGATGTTCCTTTCGTACGTAGCACACCGTAATCCCCAAGCCAAATGCAAAAACTAAAAGAAACCCCAACCCCTTAAACTTACCAAAACCAATAGAATAACCAATCTAAATTGGAATTACGAAAATTCGCTGGAATATAACAGAGAAATGGAAATAATAGTGAATGCAAGCGAAATTAAGAATAACTACGAACGGAACGGCAATAGAGAATTAGCCCAGATCGCGATCAGCAAGTGAAATGCATCCGAGGGATTGCATTTCATATTTACTGGCGCTGCGCGGATATGAATTATCAAATTTAATGGTTGCGAGCAATAATATCTGCGTGTTGATGAATTGCATGATTTTGGTGATGCAAATGATGATCGATCGAACTATTGCGCGAGTCCACGACAGAGGGCAAGAGTTCGCTCCTTCAGCTCATTGAGAACAGCAAGCTATTAGCAGTCTAACTTTCGGTATTGATTTCCCGCAATATCCCCCTTAACCGAATACTAAAAGTTAAGGACACTGTACACACCAGAAGGCAATTCACAGTACACTCCACAGAACGAACCGAACAATCAAATGGAGAGAAAGCTTAAGTAAAGAAAGAAAGAAAGAGAGACAGTACTCGAGACATTCCAATAACAATGAAAATCACAGGACCCCAGAACACATAACATGCCGGTGCATGGACATTGTGTGCTAGCTAGGGACACGGCGCACAAGGCATACTTGATCCTCAGTCGCGACAACCGAAACATATAACCAAAGAGCTTTATACAGATTTATATGGTGGGGTCAGTCTGGCCGCACTTTTCATATATTTGTACCACACACACCCCCACCACACTCACACGCCCACACACAAGATTGTTCACTGACTCTCCTGTCCCAAGAGTGTAGTTTCACGTGTGTTTCTGTCCGCTGACTAGCCAAGCACACAATTTCTATAGCGAAACAAGAAATACAAGAATCAAAATCTTAAAAATTAACACGGCCTGGGAGTTCAATGTAAAAATGTGAAGGAGACGGTGGAGAAATCAATCGTGAGATCGGTAAACAGGAGCGATCTTCCTATACCCGGAGGCAGAGAGCCGACCCAGGTCCTCCACTACTTAGTTCATTGAAGATACACCCACGGCCAAGAATTGAAGAAAGCAAACTGAGTTTGAAATTTCACACTGACTTTTCTTTCCACACAAAAGCAAAGAAAACGTTCGAAATGGAATAAGCTTTTTAATTTTTAAGTTACAGTTATTCTGCTTCTAATTGTAAATCTTGTGCAATGTAAACAATCAGAATTTTTCTTTGAATATAAACAAAGTGAACACAGAAAAGCAAAAGTAAACCATTATATACATACATACATACATATATAGGTCACCGTAAAAATGCAACAAAATTTCAAAACTAAATAAATAAATACGATTAGCAACTAAACGATGTCATTCAACTTAGACTAGGCACAGAAGGGAAATACCTAAAATATTAAGATTCTATCCAAGGAGCTAGGAAAGCGTGAACTCAACAAATCTTGTTAGCAATAGATTTACATTCAAGCAATTAATATATTGCGCAGAGCGGGCAAATCGAATAAATAGAAGAGAAGACACGAACAATTATGGAAACAATAGTTTTGTATAATTTCAAAATCAACTTCAAGCTAAACGTTTATACTGAGATTTTGTAAACTTATCTATACAATCTTCCGATTAGGCGTACTCATTTTCGTTGTTCTTATGTTTGGCTCATATAGGTAAAAATAAGGTTTAGCTTTTGATAAACGATTCAAATTGTAAAATAACATGAGAACTTGTTATATTTTAATAAGAGGTGAAATTCTATTTATATTTCGTTGCCCACGCGTATCTGGAAAACCAATGAAGTCAGATCGGATTGTGGGAGTTTTTCTTAGTCCTTTTGATAAGAATATTTTTTATTTGTATGCTTTTCCAGCGCGAATGTCAGTGAGAACAATTAAAGATAGATTTCAAGGCTACCGTTTAAGAATATTAACAAAGTATAATAGAGAACATAGCAACAAGCTGCCAGCATGAAAAATAAAAACAATAACTAATTTTAAATATTTTATACATTTCCATCAATTGTGCTTATTTGAAACACAAAAAGAAATCAACAATGGAAACCCAACTGAAATAGCTGATGGCAGTTTTCAAATAGCAACCAATAACTGGATTATGTTCAACATTCAATTAGCTGAAGTTGAACACAAGTTTTCATATAAGCAATTTTTAAAGAAAAACGTCACCAAGTAAATAAATATATAGCAAATAGAGGGCTCTAAGGGCTGGATTAACTTAATGGACAACATTAGTCACAGCCATGATTGAGATTAATACAAGCAACGTTCTAGTGCATAATCAGACAGTATGAAAAATAGTTTTTCGTAAACCATCGCGAACACAGTGTATACATCTACTTGTATATTCACGTGAATATATATGTGCATATACATATACTTCTTTTACAAGGGCAAACAAGTATATATATATAAATATATATATTATGGGATGTAGTAAATAAAAGAAGATATTTGAAGAAAATGATGAAACTTTTTCCTACAACTAGTTGCATTTAAATGAATTTTAAAAAATATACATCAAAAGTATATATTTCTTAAAAAAGGAAGAAAAAGAAACCAAATCCTTTCTCTATTAAAAACAAAAACAAAGGAAACACACAAAACTTTAAATTAATATTTAATTAGTCATTTAACAAGGGTTCAAAGAAACCAAATCAAGCGAGATGAAAGCGTAACCTAGTAAATATTTAAATAAATTAATTTTAAAAAAGTGGAAAAAAACAAAAGCAAAAAAAAAAAAAACAAAGAAAATAAAAGAAAGCGCTGATTTTTTATGTCGTTATTAGTATTTAAATTTAAATAATTGCATATAAAGAAACATACAGAATTATATAAAAATGAACACAAAGTATATGACATAAAAAATTAGAAGAAAATTTAAATTGGCCATTTTGACCAAAATAGTAAATTATAGAAAACAGAATTAAAATAAAAATTGAAAGAAAACAATGAAAACGGAGATGGAAGCCCGAGTAAAGGGATTGTAAAATTTTAATTATTATTCAATAATAAAAATACAAAAAGAAATGATTTGACAGAAATACCAGAAAACAAATTAGGTTTTATTCCCATCAATGAACCCCACGTTGAAGAAGGCTTCGAAGACAACGCTGAAGAAGGATACCCATGCCTAATATGGAAAGGTAAATTATGCAAAGCTATAGAAGTAAAATCCTAAATGGTCGTATGGTATTATAATTGAAACCTTGGAAAAGACACCAATTCAAAATGTATATATTTTGGTTCAACGTTCGCTGAAACATTTTTAATGTTGCATACTCATTGCAAAACAACACTTTAAACACTGTAAAAATCAAAGCTTTAGACTATGTAGTAATGGCAGACAAGTCTTAAACCCAGAGAATGAAGGAGGAATATACATACATACATCTGTTAATATTTATATTCAAAGTGGTAAAATTTTTACATCTGATTTCCAAGAAATATAAACTTTTGCAAATTTTACTAAAAGAAAATTCTGATCTCTCGCGCAGTTTGTCAACAACCAGCTGAAATCCAAATTAAAAGCCTCTCCCTTCTTTATAATACTCAAATGACATAAAAAAAAAAGAATAAAACGAATAATGATACATTCAGCTAGCCAATCATGAGATTTAGCTTCATAAGGCTAAAGGAATGCTGCGTGTATGTATGAACAGTTATTACGTTTATTGTTCCCTTTTGAAATATTTCAAATCCAAGATATAACCCAAAATTTCGGCATGATATCTTTAAGTCCTTCTATTAATTTTTAATGTCCACTTTAAATAGCTTAATTTCTTACAAACGATTCAAATATATATTTAATATCGAAGTCAGATCTGATTTTCTAGTGCTTGTGCACACACTACTAATATCTGCTTATGCATGTTTTACATTTTAGTTTAAGAAGTATAGTATATCGACTAAAGTGTTATTTTCTTTGCCTTTTTCATAACGCGAGGAATTTTGGGAGCGGCTTTTGGTGAGTTATTCAAATACACAATTATTCCGAATTTAATCGATATATTATTCCAGGATGCAAGGATACAAGGACATCGATAGCCAGGATAAAAGTTCTTAATTATTAAATAATAAATATGTTTTTCCTTTTCTTGATTGTTGTAAAACTTCAGTTCTTTTAATTTATTTGATGAACAATAAAGTTTATAACGTACCGTGAATTCAATGTCGTTCTTTTAACATTTAATAGTGACCAGTGCCCGTGTTATAACAAAGGATATAGCTTAAGTTTCTCTAACATCGGCTTTGCGTCAGTAGACCAAAGGGATGATGATGCTGATTGCCTCTGATGCTAGTGCTGCCTTAATTGCTGCTGCTGCTGCCGCAATTGCTGCTGCTGCAGCCGCAGCCGCCACGCATGCAGCCTGTGCTGTACAGTCCGACCACGCTTCTGTAAACGACGACGATCGCCGCTAAGTTGTTGTTCTTGTTCTTGTTGTTTTGGATTTCTATTCGTGTCGGGCATGCGCATATGCTTGTGTGATCCCATATCTGCCCTGCGATTATGAACCCCCTTACCACATCCAAATCCAGCCCGCCTATTCTCAGCCCTCCCCTTACGTCCGCCAGTCGCAACCAATTTGGCTTCCCTTGGCTTCAACCTGCCTTGGCTGTATAGCTTGGAAAGCAATCGCTTTTTGGGAATGAGCCGTACACTGCCCATTGTCGTGTTCACCGCCGCCCAAGGCCAGCTGACCGCCTTGGGCCAGCAGCGTCGTTGGGAACACGTTATGACCGTCGGATCCACCGGCTACGTATCCCGCATGATGACCCGCAGCCCGGCCGCCGCGATACTTCTGGGCCGCAATCATGGGTTCTTTTATACTCCTGAGGAGTGTCCCCCCATGCGTCCCCTTGGCGTGTCTGAGGTATGCAGATGATTGAATTATTTTCACATGGTCACGATCTAATTTATTTATCCCATCATGACAGGTCTTGTACGGAGACCTCAGTACCTCCACTTCCGAAGAATCCAAGACAGCTACCCTTCCGCACGCAGCAGGATCATCCACCGTGCAGAGTCGCGACCCCGATATGCCAACCATGGCCAGTGACGAGGGGGAGTGGTGAGCATCGCCACAGCCGAAAACGGATCCCTCAGCCCGTCGCGAACCGCCTTCGAGGGCCCGTTTCTGATGCCTCAGCAAAAACAATTTGATACAGCTGCCATTCAGTCTTACTAAAGCCCTTAACCCTTCCCATAGAAACCTTAGTTTTAGGATTAAGTAAAGAGAAACATATATGTAAGGATACCATCCCGGCGATGAACGGCCCGACCCCAGCCGGATCCGCGAGACCCCCACACAGCCGGGAGTGGGGGACCGGTCACTCGCCGAAACCGCAGGCGGACCGGAGGCGGAGGATTTCCCCGGACCTACGGCGAAAGAGGTCGAGGCCGAACTGCTGGAATGCTTCGGCGACATACCGCAAGAACTGTGGAATGAGATGGGTCAAAGGCTGGAGACACCGTCGCCGCTGTTCCCCGGGGGAGTCTGAGGAGGAGCCAGCACACCGCCGACCCCGACGCAGCGCGCCCTGAGCAGACACCGAAAGCAAGGGGTGGAACCGGACACCCGTCGACATCGGCCACATCAGCCATGGGTACCCGCCCCCAGGGAGTGGGTCACGCCCAACGGCACCCTGCCGGCCGCTCTCCTCCAGAGAATCCAGCTGCGGGCCCCAGGGACCCGCCAGAGGCCACTCTGCTACTTCAAAGAGGAGCAGGGCCAGCGCTTCCGAGTGCAGATCAACCCCGATGCACGGGTTCGGGTCTTCTTGCAACCCACACTAAAATAGATCGTGCTCTGCGCCGGCCCCGCCAGGACACTCCGCGCCGCGCTTTGCGCCGCCATTCCTGACACCATCGCACTATGGGGCCAACGACCACCTTATGTGGCCAAAACCAATTTTTTAAAATCGATTTTTTTTTAATTGGAATTTATTCACAAAACATCACTCTGTCATGTTACGTACTTGAAATTTTAACAGAGGGCGCCACTGTTAAGTTAACAGCTGTTAAGTCAGCTGTTTCGTTCGCGTTACCACAGCGATAACCGATTTTTTGTTAATCGCTGAAAAATCTTGAAAGTTTAAAGCGACAAAAAGAGTATAAACAATTAATAAGGGTGTAACTTTTAATATGCAGTTTAATCCTTGTGGTTTCTAATATGTGTTTGTGATCGTCGATTGTTTAAATTAAGTGTGGTGTCCCAATAATCTTCTGTAAGTTCTAACCCTGATAAAACACAAAATTTGTAGTGTATTCTAACGTTTAAGTAAAGTAACAAAATGAGTGCAGCTCTCTGCACTTCTAAAACTTATTATATGTTGTAGAGTTATCAATTCTTAGTACATGCTATTAGTATAAAAGTGCATTTGCGCACTTTCTCTTAATTTAACCTCAAAGTGAGAAACAGCGAGTTGTTCGTGAAATGGAACGCAGAGACGACGAATAA